>OZ023268.1:22493470-22795970 GCA_964006375.1 Tillus elongatus | reverse complement strand
CAGCGATGCATGTTTGTAAGAAAAGAAATTCGGGACGCAGCAAGTGCGTTATGGTAGCGAATTTTCATTAAATGCTTCAAATTTGAATAGCTCAATTTGTTATTAACCTATAAGGTTGACCAAGAAACGAGTTTTTCCGGGAACACTTTAAGATTGCTTTTGTAAATTTTTGTACATTTTCACACAATAAAGTTATTTTTATGAAACATGGCACATTGTTTTTACTATATAGGTTATACTGGTAACCAAAATTGATGCCTGCTTTCTTAAAAAGGAAACACACATATTTACAATTCAAAACATTTTAATGAAAATTCACTACCATAACGCACTTGCTGCGTCCAGAGTTTTTTATTAGATTTTACAAAGGTGTTTTACTAACTTTGTGTGCACACAGTTAGAAGTGATTTTTGATCAAACTTATGGCTTTTAACACACGATCTAAATGTCTTCTCTACTTTTAAGTTTGTGTAGCCACGATGTTAATTAAGGGCCACCCTTTATTATACTTACCCATCTTGTGCTTATATATGTAATATAAACATACAAAAAGAAGTGAAACAATAAGTGAGTTTGTTTACTTTAGTGCTGTATTCGATATTATCTGAAAAAGGCATTATAGGCGACGTAATTTCGGTAAATTGACAGTTTACTGCTTGGAGGGTTTTTATAATTTATTTTTCAGAAACATGCTTAGAACCCTCCTTGGATGCACTAGCAGCAAGGAAAATTTGTGCAAGGAACCCCCAAGAAATTTAAGGGACCAAGAATGAATAGGGAGGAAATATGAGCGGAAAATTCCGAAAAAATATTTAGTCGGACTTTAAAAAAATGCGTTTTTCTCATTTTGCAGCAATACCTCCTTTAAACCCTGTCTACCCCGCACCGCATCCATATTCACCCAGGTCCAGTAACTTTCTTGGGGGTTGCTCCCAAGGAATTTTTCCTGTGCTTTATGCTTTGCGAGTAGTTGTATGCATTCACAGGGGGAAGGAGTACCCCCTTTGTTTTTGGGTAAGGAGGCAGAAACCCTCTTCGACCTGGGGGTTCTTTTTCCACTTCTGCATGCATACAATCACCCTCAATGCATGAACCACGGGATTTTTTTTTACTGTTACTAAGTAAATAAAGTAATGTTTTATAACTTTTAGTATAAGACTGAATCACTATAATATATTATTCTTATGAAAATTCACTACCTTAACGCACTTGCTGCGTCCCGACCATATTTTACTTTGATTTCTTCTTATCTAACGAGTGAACTTCTGCCTTTAATTGTCATCAATCATTACTTTTCCGTAATCTCTTGATACTATTATTCTAAAGGGATCCATGTTTTACTTGTAACCTGATTTTCAGCCAACATTTGAAATTTTATTTGGCGTCAAAGTGACTTTACGTTGACGGATTATCCAGCATATTAAAATACACATTTCGAAGAAACAATGACATTAATGTAGTCTTGCCAATAGTACCTTTTTGCAGCAAACAAAAAAAGTGCTACGTCAACAATTTTTTACAAAACAAACATAAGTTTTAACAAATCGTAAAGTCCCGTGCTGTTTTCATATAGTTTGACACTTCTTTTATAACGCAGGACATCTTTCACTGGAATACAGTTTATAGCCAGTTTCCAAGGGGACCATAGTCTGCAGAAGCTGAAGTGTCACTTTAAAATTATTTTTATAGGCTATTAAAAAGCTGACTGGAAGACGAGTTTAAGATCCTGCTGCCTTTTCGTATTTTAGTAGTTTCTCAAGTTTACAGCAAATTCATAGGGTCGACTTATTGTGCAATTAGACTTTTCTTTAACAATTGTTTTTTATTAACAGATTAAAAGAGCACTGTGGTGATAATATTGTCTTGAATAATGATAGCCTCCACTCAAGATACTGCAGTAGATTTAGATTGTTGTAAATATAGCATTCCGTTAAAGTTTGCTTCACTTATTTTTCTTGACTGTCGTAAAGAGAATGAGTATACACCTATTTGCTTTATTTAAAATACTTGGCTGAACCACGACCAGAACATACGTGTTAAAACTCGAAGTTTCCGATCCTGTTTCGGAGCCATTTTCAAGGAAATATGAAAGGTACTATAACAAGACAAGACCAAGACGGCGATCGCTCTCCGTTCAGCTTTCAACTGCACATACACATGGACGATAACTCGCATTCAAAGATTACTAAAATAAGGGCTTCCTGTGAAAACGGCGCTGGCAGTCGTGTACTGAGCCCTTTGTCACATCCCATTCGGTTTTTTCCAATGAAAAACGAAATTTCGAAGCAAAAACCACATGAGAAAAATTCAAGCTTTTACTATACTTATAAATAAGTATACTTCTAATGTATGTAGGCCGACATTGATGTAACTCTTAAAGTAATTAATTTAGTTCCTAACGTACCTAGTTTTTACATGTTTTATTTAACAGAGTGTTGTTAATTTTTCCACAGTCGTTTTTGTAAATTTTCTTTAAAAAAATCACTCTTGGGGAGATCCCGACTTTTCAATTAAAAACTTTTTTCAAACGAGCGCTAATTAGGCCCCCTAGACCACCCGAGGTCAGTTTCAATTTATCTATATATATATATATATATATATATATATATATATATATATATATATATATATATATATATATATATATATATATATATAGTGTGTGTCCCAAACTGGATGGGGATGTATTGCTATATCCGTTATTATTAGAGATAGGGAGACTGTTAAATTAGAAAAATTTGTCGATTTCTTTTGTCCAGCTCACGATGAGGATTGTCAAAGAATTTTTGTACCAAAATTTTAATAATCGTGCCATTTGTAACAATGGTTCATTGGTGTGCTCTAAGTTCTGATATAACACCCATTGAATTTAATTTTTGGGGTACTCTGAAGAATGATGTGCTTAAATTTGATCCACCACAAAATATCAATGAATTACGGAACGGAATCACGGAAGCTATAAATCATATTAATCGAAACACCCTCACCAGTGTTTGCAGGCATGTTTCAAAAAGGCGTATAAAGTGTATTGAACAAAACGGTGGCCATATTGAACAATTTTCCATTTAGTGTATTTTTAAGTTTCTATTTTATTATTTGTTGAGTTCCGTTTCTAATTGTGTTGTTTTGTGGAGTTTAAGTTTTTATTTGTTATTGTCGGGTTTCATTATTAGACTGTTTTACATAATATTACCTAGCATTATTACCTAATTAAGTACTGTAAATTAAATCAGAATATTTTTTATCGTGAATCATTACGGAAAATTAAAAAAGTAGAAGTCTATTGTTAGACTCCATGGACTACTGCTTTTAGAACACTTCTTTTTTTGTCATTTGTTTTCTGGTATTAGATTTCGAAGCCTACTATCCTCAAAACGGTTTTTCTCAAAATTGTCAGTGCAGTTACCAGATTTCTCAAGCATATTGTACATCATTAGAAAGCTATTTTCACAGGCTATCACATGAAAAAAAAATTCAACATGGTTGCCATAATAAAAACAAACCTGTAGCACAAAAATAAATGACAATCCAAAGTTGAGAATAGCACAAAAACACTGCAAAAAGTGTCCTGATAATGCGCAAATCTTAGACATGTCAGATCAACGCCTACTTAGATATTGAAGAAAAAAGAAATCGACAAATTTTGTTTTTTTCAAAATAACTCGAAAACGAAAAGAGGCAGAGCAAAATACAAGTCATATTTGGAACGAGCATGAAATTCTACAAAACATTGCTAATTTAACCGTCTCCCTATCTCTAATAATAACGGGGATAGCAATACATTCCCATCCAGTTGGAGACACACTGTATATATATTTGTGTGTGTGTATAGGTATCACACCGATAACTCAAAAAGTAATGTGCCGATTTTGATTGAATTGGGTGAGTATCTTCCTATTGCATGTGGATTGGCTTTCGTTAGCCAGGAAAATCGGCCCAGGTTTTCCCGGAAAATTTTGTGTTTTCTTTCTAAAAAGAATTATATCTCCGGAAATAATAAAGTAAGGGCAACCAAATTGGTAGGCGGGTTTATATAATTATAGGGAAGTTATGTACCAAAATGTAGCTCTGTAAATTAAAAGACAAAAAGCTATAAGCATTTAAAAACAAATAAATTAAGCTTAAGACCTGAGGAGGATTTACTGCGGGTTTGGTGATCTCGTATTGTTTGTGGTAAAGTTTCTGTGTCGTTGTTATCGATGTCATTAATCGGGTCGACAAAACTTACTACGAGGCTCTATCATCCCTGCCTCGCCGATAACGAGCTGAATTTTTCCCTCGAGCCATATTTTTATGTAGGGGAACATAAAGAAATCTTAGAGAGCCAGATCAGGCAAATATGGTGGGTGCACCAAAAATTCGTAGCTTACTTCATGCAAATTGGCCGCGATGAATGTGCTGGTGAATACGTGGTAGAACATAAATTTTTTGGGTCGTTCTCCTTCAATTTTTCATCGAATCGTTCCAGTAATTTGCTGTCGTACTGCCCTGTGATCGTTATTTCCTTCTGCAAGAAGTCCATGAGGATTATCCCTTCGAATCCCAGAAAATCGTGGTCATGACCTTGCTAGTTTTCAACGATTTCCTTGATAACCACGTCTTCCGGGTGGCCTGGCCACTCCTCATCAAAGGCCGCTGTACGACCACGGTTGTCATAAATTGTGGAAATTTCCCACAGGGAGTATCCAACTGCGCTTTTATTTATTCGCATGTTTTTCTGTCCAAAAACAAAGTGAATTACGGATCGATATTGTACTTTTTCCATTTTATCGATAAATACAAAACAGGTGAGACAATACGCTGCCAATTAAAAACTAACCAATGAATTGTTCTGAAATTTTGGATGGTATCGTTCGACAGATAACAGTATAAGCCTGTAATGCCAACTTTTCTTAGCAACGCCACCTGTCTTCAAACACGGTTACTACTTGATCGACCGTCGTATGTCAAGCACCGAAATAACGGTATTAGGCTGATTAAAAGTATTCGTTGTACTTGTTTACTGGGAAACCCATTGTATCTACGGGGTTAAAGATGAATGGAATTTACCATAAAAACGACTTTATAGAGACCATAATACGTACCCAATTTTAAATTATAGGCTCTTGTGATTTTGTTCCTACTTTTGATGTTCATTTAGGGAAGAAGACTAAGCAGGTCTTCATAATAAATTCAATGTATTCATTACATAAATTTAAAAGGATTATGTTGTGCTAAGAGACTACAAAATGTCAAAACGGTCAATCTAAATTTAAAAAAAATTATAAAGAATTTAGAGGATCATGAGTGGTCAAAAATAGTAGTAAATCACGTTGTCAATGGTGAAATAACGGAAGAAAAAACATGAGGAACGGTAATAACCAGTGTCTTACTGTAATTGATTAATAAATAATATTTTTAACAAACAACATCGACTATATATACCTCAAGTCAAATAATTACACATTTAAATGATTACAATCGTTATTGAAATATTGCTTCAGTTTCCAAATATTCAGATAGATCAATGAATAATGCAGATTTCATAAAAATTAAGACTATAGGCAGCTACAAGTGCTCACAAAACTTGCATGCTTAGCACATTCATAACAACACAAATGCCGAAATGAATTGACATCGACCTTGCCTTAATACAGTGACATAGACCTTGCCATCAACTGTTGATTATTGGTAGGTCATTTATGTTAAAACTAGATGCTTTTAGAAATACAACTAGAATAGCTTTTTGGGAAGCTATTGTTTCTGACCATGCGTTATTGAATCATTTTATGGGTCGATAAAACAAGTACCTGGTTACAGTTGGTTAAGATGCTACCAAATATAATGTTTTATGTGGATAATGATTATTCTTTCTTAACCATCTAAGAATGATTTCAAATGCTATTTAAAACTTTCTTTGTATCAACTAGTAGCTTTATGCATCCATCACGTCTTCCGCTCTCTCGTCTTGTTCCGGTTTCTACTTCGATACCTCGCAACCCTGCAAGCTACAACTCTACAAATCTCTAGTTCATATAGGTCGAAACAGCATAGCAAACCGTAGTGTTTCTAGGTTTGATTAACTGTTGACATATCTGACATTAGATGTTATTCATTATAGCAATCACGCACCAGAACTATGTGTTTGGTTACAAAGGGTAATCTATAAGTGCTTTTCGGATATTAATGCTATATTCCAGCTTGTGATAGAGAACGGGGTGAGAGAGAGGGGGGGTGAGTCTGGTTAATCATCCTGTCGAAATTCCTCTTTCTGTCGGTGTAATCGAGCATAGTAACTTAGGTGCGGGATTATTTCATTGTCTTGTAATGATACGCATAGATCCTGGCCATATTAACGATTATTAGAAGAAAGACCATTGAAAAGCTGTATCTTTTAATCAGATATTTGCCTATATTATATACAAACAAGAACGATAGTAGTAATACAATCAAAACTAAGTCACCCGCTAACCTCCATTTCCAAATTTTAAACGTCACTAACAGACGAGTTAATGTAAAAAAGGCCGGACGAGACAAGTGCGTTATGGTAGTGAATTTTCATAAACGTGTTTTAAAATAGCAAATATGTGTTTTTTTAAGAAAGCAGGCATCAAATTTGGTTACAAGTATGACCTATATAGTAGAAACAATGTACCATATATCATCAAAATAATTTAATTGTTTGAAAGTGTACAAAAAAATTTTGAAAATAAACTTATAACCTTCCCGAAAAAACTAGTTTCCTAGCCAACAAACCTTATAGGTTAATAGCAAATTGAGTTATTCAAATTTGAAGCATTTAATAAAAATTCGCTACCATAACGCACTTTCTGCGTCTCGAATATCTTTTCTTTCAAAAATGCACTATCATTACGTGGTCGAAATTCGATACATTAAAGGTCAGCTCAGAACTGGCACGGACCGACTCTCTAATTAAAACGTATCAATGTTTAAAATATTTGGACTGAGTGGATTTTCCTGGCTAGCGAACTTATTCAATCCACTTGCAAAAGAAAGGTATTCAATAAATTAAATTGTTATCGGCGCATTATTTTTTGAGTTATCAGTGTGACACAAATATATATATATATATATATATATATATATATATATATATATATATATATATATATATATATATATATATATATATATATATATATATATATAAGATATAAAGTCTTAACACATCCCACGACTTTTTCGGTCTTACATGACGTCTTATGTTTAAGTTTAAAGATAAAATAAACTATTTTAGAATCATTTTTATAGGGACTTGGCTTGATTTTGTTTACATTTCTGGTATATTATGCGACATCATAATATTTCTATGCTACGCTAAAACTGTATTTGACGCCGCTTATAAAGCTGCAAATATAGTGTCGTTTAATAATTGATTGAATCTCCCAGTTAAATAACAATTACTTGGCACATTTTTAATTTCATGTCGTCTGCCATTTTCCATTATTGCTGCCGAGATTTCACGATTATTGGTTCGGGTAATATGTATTATGCCTGGTATGTATTTTGTTTAGTTATCGTTGATGTATAGTTTATACCTGTTGTGTGAATCAATCGAGCGTGGCAGTTTACCCACACTGTCTGTCAGGCATTGAACGTTAACCACTAAGTCGCTTCAAGGCATGTCTTTGAGCTTTTATTTTTAATTTGGAAAACTCTAAATATTGTGTACCAAATTACTTATAATTCACAACATAGGTTTATTTGCACTATTTCTAGCCACATATAAAGTCTCATTCCAGTTACTCTGGTACTTACAAAAATATAGCGTTTTCAAAAAGTTTTCCCCGATTTTCCACCAGAAAACTTGAGTATAAAGGCTGATTAACGAACTTGACCTCGGGTTTCGCCCTAGCAAAATTTTTGCCAAGATTGATTGAAATAAGTTGAGTTATCGCTGGGATACCTACATATATATATATATAATTTAAGGGACCTTGGTTTTGGGTTTCAGGGACCCGAATTCGCGCTTATCTAAAGTAACTTTTCAAAAGCTTTTCATGGTGGCCTCTCAATTAGCGAATTTTTCTTAATGAAAATTCGCTAAGAACTAAAAGCTCTTCATGATTTACACGCCTAAAGGTTGTGTCTATTTTTAGATTCTATCTATGATGCTGCTAGTACTAATAATAAATTCCAGGATTCACAGAGTAAGAACAACTATTTACATACTTCGACTTTACCAACAATAAATTAGTGATCCCCCTTGTAACACGTAACCTTGAGTTGATTTAGGCGACATCTCCTTATTTTAATTTCTCAACTGTATCTCAAGTAGCATAAACAAAAAACATGAGAACAGTTTGCTGAACAAACAAGAATATAATTTGGTTTCAGTTTACCTAGTACTTCTCTTGTACCTCCTCTGTATCCAATTTCTCTTGCTGTTATAAACTATATATATTTACTGATTATAGAGGTCGGTCGAATGTTGTTACGAACCCTTCTGCTTTCAGGATAATTAACTGTTGACATATCTGGCATTCGATGTTATTCATTGTAGTAATCAGACATTGAACTATGTGTTCGATTACAAAGGGTAATCTATGAGTGATTTTCGGATATTAGACCCTCTAATACAAACGAGATGATATGCGGCATCCAAACCCGATAGTTGATTAAAGAAACACAATCAGCGTTTTTGTAGAAAGCGCCCAAGTCAGTATGAAAAAGTCGGGACGTAGAAAGTACGTTATAATAGCGAATTTCCATCAGTTTTGTAAAACATAGCGCAGCCTACCTTATTTACTTAAACAAATTCATTTGATAAATTCAGTCCGCGGATGATGGATTGCCTTCCAATACCATCCCTTTATCTGCACACACAAACACACACACACACGCGCGCGCACTGCGCAAGGATGACATGCAAAATCGTTAAGCGTTTCACATTTTTAGAACTACCCGTACAGCAATCCTTGCTTTATTACAAAAACCGATCCACAAGGGAGAGAGGCGGATGCCTTTGCAGTCAGAAATTATTTAGCCAATATAGTTCAGCAACCTACTTACTTTCCTCGCATCCCAACACACAGCTCAAATCCCCTGGATCTCCTTTTTACTACAAAACTTGAATGCTATAAGACATCAGTCACCGCCCCCCTTGGTCGCTCAGGCCACGGGATGGTCACTGCTTCCTTCGCAATGCAACCCAAGGTCACACAGTCATCACACCCACGTATCGTTTGGCACTACAACTCCGCGAACTGGGACGAAGTGTGGGATTACTTTTCCTTATTTCCATGGGCGTCTACCTGCTTCTCTCATCCTGACCCCCCTGATATCTCACAAAACGCCACTGAAATTATCCAAGCTGGCATAGAATTATTTATTCCACGTACACAAAAAAACCTCTTTAACCATTCAAAAGCCCTGGTTCTCTAAATTCTGTGACGTGGACAGACTTGAAATGGTCAAAGCTCATAAAACGCTTTTACACAATCCCAGTCGAAAAATCTGTCAAGAATTTAAAGACGCAAGAAACCGCTCGTTTAATAACCACATCAAAAACAAAGTCCTCTCAAGCTCTAGCGCCAGCAAACCCTTCTGGACTCTTGCTAAATCTATTGGGAATAATTTCTGCAAAAGCACGTTCCCACCTCTTGTTTCAGGGGATAAAGTTGTTTCTATCGCCCTGGGCAAGGCTGAAGTTTTTGCCTAGTTGTTCGCCCGCAATTTTACTCTCAACCCACTTTCAAATGTTCAACCACCAACAGTCCCCAATGTCGCCGCATAAAAAGATGGATATCATTTTCAAAACTAAAAAGGTACGAAAAATTCTCTCTCTCTCTCTCTTAATACCAGGAAAGCCTCTGGCCTTGACGAGATCCCAGCAACTGTTCTCAAAAAATGCGCACCAGAACTTGCTCCTGTCCCGACTCGTCTGTTTCAGACATCTTACAATAGAGGCATATTCCCTAGCAACTGGAAAACTGCTCGAGTACAAGTAGTCCCCAAGAGAGGATCCAAAGCGCCTCTTAGCAACTACAGGCCTATTATTTATCTCCTTTCAGTCGTCCCTAAAGTGATGGAAAAGTATATAAATACCGAATTACTAACATTTCTTGAAAAACACAGTCTAATCCACGACAGGCAGTATGGATTTCGTCAGCGCAGATCAAATGCCGACCTCCTTTTCTTTGTCACCCATTCTTGGAACAAGTCTATACACTGTTTATCCCAGATTGTGGCTCGAGACATATTCAAAGCATTCGAACAGGTCTAGCATGCAGCGTTGCTTAATAAACTTCTGGCCTATGGCCTATCACCAAAACACTGTACCTGGACAGCAAATTTTCGCTCCAACCGGAGCATTTCTGTTGTCGTGGACGGCCGTTCCTATAAACTGTATCCAATCAATGCAGGAGTCCCTCAAGGTTCAGCTTTAGCCACTACTTTGTTTCTTCTCCACATCAATGACCTTTTTTCTAGCACATCCAACCCAGTTCACAGTTACGAGGGCGACAGCACTCTCGACTCAAATATACAATATTCTAAGCCTGTCTCTTTAGCCCAATTACATGAGGATCGGAGACTCATGGAGGGTTCTGCCTCTAAGGATCTCCAAAAAATATTAGACTGGGGAAGTAGGAATCTTGTACAATTCAACACCACCAAATCTGAGTCTTGCTTTCTATCTCATAAAAGATACACCAGCCATAGACCCATCACAATGAACAACCTAGTTATTCAAAGTAATAAGTCCTTTTCACTTGTTGGCATTTCTGTGAATCGAAATATTTTAATTGGCACCAACATGTCACATCAATTGCAGAAGCGGTTGCTAGGGAATTAGGTGTCCTCTTCCGGCCTCTGGCCTAAAAACTAACTACTCTTTCTTGACGAGGCAGAGTTCTGTTTTTGAATCAATTTCTCGCCTGTAAACCATAGTGCACATTGCAGATTTTTTTCAGCCTCGGCTGACTTTATAAAAAAATTACAAAAACTTCTAATATTCTTTGGTTTCGCAGAAAGCACTGCATTACAGAGCAACATCTTTGTCTCCTAGTTCGCTATGGAGTCTAGTCCATCTTGACTCCAAAATCAGGATATTTCGTATTCTTTTCACACGTAGGTTTTTATCATGCCTAAAGGACTCTAAATAGAAACTGATGACAGAGTCAGCTATTTTTTTTATTATCCAACTTTCCATGTGGCTCCAACTTCAGTCCTCCTAAAAGAAGTATTGGAATCAACGTCTTCGTTACAGTTAACGAGAAACAATTATCGATTGTCTATATCAAAGCTTAAAGAATTACCACTAGCAAACTCTGAGCTAAATTTGGGAAATTTCATCTAGGGTTTTTACACCGTTAATGATGTTTTTGCAGGACCTGAATGGAAATCGTTTGTAGATTTACAAGTCGCAGATTGTGATATAACACTGAAGAGTAACTTGAGAATTAATTATACGCATTCTCAAGTCGGTAGTTAGCACGCTGTGCCGATCTAGCCCATATTTTTAAGTAACTTATGAAAGTCATGATGGTAAAAGAGTAAAGCGTAATGTTCAGAGCAAACGCATATTATTGCATGATCTTGTATTGGGATTTTACTCTTTGGGCACTTCGCTCAAAGGTGCATGGACAGATGATCCAATTAACTGGTCATCAATCTTAGCAAGACCGACGATTGGCCATGATGCCGTCGTCGGCTTCAGATTTGTTAAAAATATACTGGCGGATCCTGTATTTTTGTATAAGGTAGGACTAGTAACATCAAACTTATGCCCGTGGTGTAAAACTATAGACACCTCATGGCACATGATTATTACATGTTCCGAAGTAATTTCCCTATGGAATTTTGTCAACACATTTGTTCAAAGAATATTACCCAGACCATTGTGTATTAATGATATATATGGGGGTATACCTTCAAGATATGGCTTTGTTGCACCAGTTTACAACTTTCTGTGCAACTTAACCAAAAGCACAGTAGATAATGATATTACAGTCTTCTTTAAGGATAATGTACAACACCAGCCATATGTTCACATACACAAATAAGTCTGGAGGCAGCAAGTGGTTAATTTTCATAAAAATATTTTTAATATCAAATATGTGTTGTTTTTTTTTCAAAGAAAGCAAGCATCAAATTAGGTTATCAATATAACCTATATAGTAGTGTTTCATCAAAATACCTTTATTGTTTGAAAATGTACAAAAATTTCGGAAAGAAAATTTAAAATGTTCCCGAAAAAACTGGTTTCTTGGCCAACGAACGTTATAGGTTAATAGCAAATTGAGCTATTCAAATTTGAAGCATTTAATGAAAATTTGCTACCGTAACGCACTCGCTGCGTCCCGAATTTCTTTTCTTACAAACATTATATTTCGATGAAAATGCAAAAATTCAATAACATAAGGCGTGTTCCATTTAAAAAAAAATCTATCACCACGATTTTTGGACCAGCCTGTGATTGTAGAAATATTTTTTAAGATGTAGTTGAAGATGCCCTATAATTGATGTCTAGAACATTTTTTTGTATCTTTTATAATAACGGACATGTTTATATATTTTTTACGAAAATTAGCCAAAACCTCTATAGCTAAAACTACTGCCAAAGGATCAGAGAACCTGTCCACTTGGAACGAATCTGCGGGAAATATTTTAGTAAAATGAAGGACAATGTCGCTTGAAGCTAAGACTTCAGGGTTTGTAAAACATTCTTCTCGCGACATTTTCTTTACATAACCCGTATTAGTTTCAGGCTCTTTGCCTAAATGATGCCAATTTTGACGTCCTTTGCCTAAATGTCGCCAACTTTGACGTGCTAAATCCGCGTAAAAATTTGGTTGCCCTCACTTTGTTATTTCGGGAGATATAATTTTCCAAAAGAAAACACAACATTTTCAGGGAAAAACCCGGCTGTTTTTCCTGAATAACGAACCTATCCAAGCCACTTGCAAAAAGAACGCACATACCAAATTTGATCAAAATCGGCGTATTTTTTTAGTTATCGGTGTGATACATACATATATATATATATATATATATATATATATATATATATATATATATATATATATATATATATATATATATATATATATATATATATATATAAAATTGAAAGTGACCCTGGATATAGGTTTTATGGTGCTAGTTTGCACTAATTTGAAGAATTTTTTTCAAAATTCAAGATTTTTCTTAAAAAATTTCACTAATAGGCTTAAATATCGCATACTGAAGGAATAGGTTGGGGATAATGTTGACACGTTTAAAGCTAAATGGGGTGTAAATAATGTTCTCTGCAGTGTTTACGAACTGGATTTACTTTTTGATTTATAATAATAATTTGTTGTTGTTGAGTCGGTTGAACATTCCTTTGATTTGTTCTTGGCATAACTTCTGGTTACAGTTTGATTTAATAAAATTCACTCACGAATTAGAAGTTAATAATAAACTACCTTTTCTAGATGTACCAGTTATTAGAAATAATGACTCTTTTGAATCCGGTGTCTACAGGAAGTCTACTCTAGGTTACGTTTCAAATGACTCACGTCATCCTTTTACACAAAAAAAGCAGCTAGATTAATTTTTTTGGTAAACAGATTAATACAATTTCCCTTAACCATCGAGCGGGCGCGCTGGCGCACTTTGTGCGCCAACGCGACATTTTCTCCCACCAAACTGTGAATATTGGTAAGACACCGTCAACGCTTGAGGTATTCCTTCAGTATAGTATTGTGCTTAGATGGAGAAGGTTATGCACTTTTATAACCAAATCTGCGCAGGTTGAATTTGTATATTCGTAGACCTTATCCATTTGGAGCACGGAGTGCGCCGCGCGCCTGGTCATGTGAGTAGTTATATATATATATATATATATATATATATATATATATATATATATATATATATATATATATATATATATATATATATATATATATGTTGCTTGTTTTTGTTGTTACACGTAATATAAGTTGTTTTGTTGTTGCTATATAGGTATAAAAATGTAGCTATAAATTTATTAGCGTCTAACCGTTTTGCGTAACAAATAATCATAAAGAGTGGGCGTGATCAAAACACTATAGAGAATACTGTTACGTATATAGTTTCGACCTGTGAGGTCGTTGTGAACCAGAGGTTTATGCCTGTGCTTATGGTGCCAGCAGCCTGGGATCGATTCGCGTCGAGAGCAAATTTTTTTATGCTTATTTTTTTTAAGTTAGCTGAAAAAAGAGATTTGTTTGGACGCGGGTTTGGGTAAGGCCCTTTTTTTTAGAAAAAAAGCATTGCTTTAGTATGTTCATTACCACAGGATCAATTATAACTCCTAACGACGAGACGCTTGTATAAGTTTAATTACTTATTATTTGTATTGTAGGGCCAGAAAATATCTAACGCATGAGGAGTTGGAAAAATACCTTTATGAAGATTTATCAGGTGATGAACTACCGATTGAAGATGAAGATGGAGACATATCTGAAGAAGAGGAGTTCGTGACTCACAGTGATCATGATTCGAACTCTGAACAAGATTACGCGGAGAATGAAATTTCAGAATCTGAGTCAGATGATAAAATAGCTCCAGGTAATAACTTTTTTATGGCCAAAGACAAGACAACAAAATGGTTCAAGACCAATGTGTCAACAATTTCTAGAGTAAAAAAGCAAACATCTGTTGAAGATTCTACCAGGACCAAAACAAATCGCCAGAGGAATAACGTCCGTAATGTCTGCGTGGGAATTGATCATTGACTCGTTTATGATTGAAGACATTGTGAAATATACCAATCTTTACATCGATGATAAAAAAAATCAGTTGGATACCAAAGAGCTCGTGATGCAAGAATTACAACGAAGAATGAGATTGCGGCACTTCTTGGTTTATTGTATTTCATAGGCGCTAAAAGAAACAACCATTGCAGTGTTGAAGAGATGTGGGACCCTGAGAGTGGATTTGCAATAACAAGACAAGTCATGTCCTATAAAAGATTTTTATTTCTGTTACGATGCATTCGATTTGATCATCGTGACACCAGGGACGATCGTAAGAAAACTGATAAACTGGCTGCAATCAGGGTTATTTTTGACAAGTTTGTTGCCAATTGTAAAGACACATACTGCTTGGGAGAATACGTTACAATAGATGAGAAGCTAGAAGCGTTTCGTGGTCGTTGTAGCTTTATTCAGTATATTCCGAATAAACCTGCCAAATATGGTTTGAAAATGTTCCTATTATGCGACGCAAAAACGCATTACGTAAGCAACTTGGAAATATATTGCGGTCAGCAACCGGAGGGGCCATATAAAATGCAAAATACACCAATAGAAATTGTCAAAAGACTTGTTGATCCCATCAAAGTTTCCAAGAGAAATCTAACAACCGACAACTGGTATACCAGCTTTCCCCTTGCCGAAATCTTACTAAAAGATTATAATATAACACTTTTGGGAACTTTAAATAAAAATAAAAAAGAGTTACCTGTAGAGTTTTTACCTCACAAGAATAGAGAAATTAAATCGTCTTTATTTGGGTTTCAAAAGAACATTACAATTGTCTCACACGTTCCAAAAAAAAATAAATCTGTTATATTGTTATCAACAATGCATGATTCAGGAGAAATTGATGGAGATACTGAAAAACCGGAAATAATTCTAGACTATAATGCTACAAAAGGTGCAGTGGATACAGTTGATCAAATGTGCAACTCCTACTCAGTCAAAAGAATTACAAAAAGGTGGCCCTTAGTTATATTTTTTTCCATAATGGATATGGCTGGTATAAATGCATTCATTTTATACTACTCTAATGCCAACAATCAAAAAGTTAAAAGAAGAATTTTTCTGAAAAACCTTGCAATGGATCTCATGAAGCCTTTTCTTGTGGAAAGGGCAAACATTAATTCACTTCCGCTGGATATTAGAGCTTCTCTAGCTAAATACAAATCAAATGAGGAAGTAGCCAATAAAGCAGAGCCTGACCTAAAGAGAAAAGGACGTTGTGTTACGTGTGGAAGATCTAAAAATCAAAATACCACTATAAGATGCGACACATGTAAGGAATTCGTGTGCAAGGCCCATTCTGTTGTTAAAACAAGTTGCCCAAAATGTTACAGACAAATCGAAACAGTGAACGAAGATAGTGACTAAGTTTCTCTGATTTATTTAGTTAAAAGTATGACTTAATTTGTTTGTTTTTTATTTTCATCATTTTAATTATATTATATCATGTCAATAAACATTTACTTAATATTATTGTGTTTTAAATTACTAAGATAACATAAATATATAAAAAAATAAGCTTAAACATCATCTACCTAAAGTTAAACAACATTTATACTTCTGGCGCACTTGTTGCGCCACGCGCCTTCTCGTGTTCCGATTTAAGGCGCGCCCGCTGGAGGGTTAAGTTAAAAGAGATAGGGCAGATAATTAGAATACATTAAGAACGTGGCCAAATATAACAGCTATTCAGGGTTCTTAGTAGAAAAAAATATTTAATAAGTACAGAACAAAGACAATGACAGCGGAACTAGCGACATTTAGAAAAGATAAAGTAGGAAAAAAGTTTGTCTGCTTAGCATTTGAACCAAGCATGGCAACGGATCTCAAGAACATTTTTAAGATAGCTGATTTACAGCCCACATTTTCGAAGAAAAAATTAAAAGAGTTGTTAGGTAACACAAAAGATGAGGACAACGCCACTGAAATGTCAGGTATCTATTAGATAAGTTGTGAAGATTGCAATCTTAAATACGTTGGGCAGACTAGAAGAACCGCTGAAACCAGATTTAAGGAATATCTGGCCGAACTAAGATACGCTAGTATAGACAAGTCAAGCACGGCTCAACATATTTGGTATAATAATCACCACATAGATAAAGAAAACTAGAAGCTTATCAAAAATATTAGACAACCGGTACAATGCCAATTGAAATATAGACGCAGAAAGTTTGCCTCAGATTCTTTTCTCTTTGGGTTATGGGTCTTTTAACACGGAGTATAAATATAATTTGTGGTAGTTTAGAAATTCTTATCCTTTGACGACGCTAACTTTGTTAGTGAAACGTTCTTCAGGTCTTTAAAAAATGTGTTTGGTGATTTGGGTTTCCCGAGTGTACTTTATCAGTACGCATAACAGGTTCCCATTTTCACTTAGCTAATTTAACCCATTTTAGTGTCAGATACTGAGGTTATCTAATGGCCCTTCTTAGAGAGTCAAGCAGTACTAAAGACTCTAAAATGGTTCAAAGTCGAGTCTTAACTGCCAACATTCCTTGAAGCAACTGGTTGAGAACAACAAACTAACTTGTCTGTAGCTACCAAAACTTTAAAGCATTGAAGGAGATGAGGAAGGAGCAACAGCACCATTCTATGGTCCAGAGCCCCACTGTGGCATAACAAAAGGCCATGGGGTCAATGCACTTGATACTTGGGAGAGGAACCAAATTCTGTCACTGGAGGAAAACCGCCAGGCTGAAGGTAGGCAAAACATCATCATATCGGCAGAGAAGACTGAACTGTTTTTTAAATTGGAAAGGAACGTCTTGATCACAGGAGTTTTCACAGAACAGTCCCCGGTAAGGTATCACATTATGAAGATGGGTAAGGCGGACAATGAAAACTGCAGACACTTTAGAAGCAGCAGAAACAACAGGAAATTTGCTATGCCACTGTATGGCTCAGTTCTGCAGAAAGCCTAAATACCTTGAAGGGGTGACTTTAACACCCAAGGAAATAGGTAAAATAGCATCCAAAAAAATAGCAGTCTATATAAAAATTCTGAATTTTTGGGCAACTATTAGAAAAACTAGTCATGCACAAAGGACCCATTAGGGTCGCTAGGCTGAGAGGACAAAGGCCTCTACTACTGGTTAAACAATCTACAAACAATGTACAATCTATCTAAGGGGGCTTTGCATCATCTGTAGAAAGTATGTAGTTATTATGTATGTATACTTACTGGCAACTGTCATTTAAGCACAATCGAAGTGCCTACTGTTCACATTTTGACTGGTCAGGTTAGCTGTCATTTGGAATTTCTCTTATTTGTGAATTTTCTTTAAAAACTTCACTAATAAGAAGATCCCAACTTTTGATTTTTGAAAAGTGTCTTCAAATGAGCGCTAACTAGCCCCCTTAGAACCCATATACAACGTCAGTTTCAATTTTTATATGTTTATATATATATATATATATATATATATATATATATATATATATATATATATATATATATATATATATATATATATATATATATATCACATAGATAACTCAAAAAATAATGGATTGATTTTGATAAAATTTGGTTAACACCTTCCTTTTGCAAGTGGCTTGGATAAGTTCGTTAGCCAGAAAAATTGCCCCAGGTTTTCCTGGGAAATTTTGTGTTCTCTATCGAAAAAATACATATCTCCGTAAATAAGAAAGTAAGGGTACAATGTGCTAGTTTGTGTCATAAAGTGTATCCTATGTGCCAAAATTAAGATATCTATGTTAAAAGACAAAAAAGGTAGAGGGTAAATTAATTTTAAATTAATTAAATCTAAAAAGGTTATAACGTCAAAACAGATAATTATGGTAGGAGTACGAATGTGAGTGAAAAATACGGCATGAAATGAGTAACAGGCTCCTAGATATGTGTCTAAATTGTTATTTTCCTTCATTCCGTTAAACTATGGGCAAAAAAGCCATTGTAAATAAAAATTGTTTAGTGTAAACAGTAAATTTAGACAATTAATATACTATTGGATATACCTGCTAGTATGTCATATCGAACGTAGCCGAGTGGGCTAAACCCTGTACATCCGATAATCAAGTCCTATATGACGAGTTGTAATCCTAGTTAGTGATTTCACTTTTTATTTTTTTATTTTTAGTCTCATTTCACTTAACGTTATCTGTTAGATTGTTGTTATTCCGATGAATTTTTTAACGAGTTTTTGTATAAAAAATAATTTAATAAAGACGAGATGAAAACTTTTAAGATTTAATTCAAATTGAGTAGCATATCTGGTTGTTTGTTTTTGCTCTAACTTATTAAAACCGTCCCATATTTAATACAGTCGTAGACTTTTCCCGTTGCTTCACAAGTGCTTATTTTAATGATTTAAAAAAAAAACTAATGAGGTGTCCCGACCTTTGAATTTAGAAAATAATTCTTCAAATAAGCGCGAACTAGGCCCCCTAGAACCCATATCTAACCTCAGTTTCAATATGTATATATATATATATATATATATATATATATATATATATATATATATATATATATATATATATATATATATATATATATATATATATATATATATATATATATATATATCTTTAGGAATATTGCACTACACTGTAATCACTTTTAAATATACACTTTATTTGTTTGCTGTACGTTTGTGATTTCTTATTGGTTTGCGTGGACTGCAGTTTCGAACCGTCCCGGTTCATCATCAGCACGCTACTGGCTGCTATCGCTCCTGTCTGGTCTACGTCGGAGATTGTAGGTGGCGCATGCGCCGTGAGCTTCTAGTGGTCGGTTTCCTGTTCTCTGACTGGTTGTGCTTTCGGACTGTGTCGTGTGTATCGGTCTCCTGTCTTGATCACTGTGGTTTAATAATTTGTCTATTTGTATGGCCTTTATTAAGTTTTGTTTAAATGTTTGTACTTGGATTTGTTCTGGCATTAATTGTTTTCTATTGTTTGTTTGTTGAATGTAGTATTGTTCCCAGATTTCCATTTTTTTGTGGTCTTTAACATGTTTTATTAGTTTTAATTGGGTGATGTCTGGTTTTTGGTGTTTTGTGTCGTGAATGTGTGTAGCTACGTTTGATTTGTAGCTAGGTATGTGGATTTTATCCAATGCTGTTATATGTTCTTTGAATCTTGTTTCTATTGATTTCTTTGTCATTCCTATATATTTTTTATTGCATGTGTTACATTCTATTTGATATATTCCGTTTAATTCATGTGGGTTGTGTTCTTGTTTTTTATTTATTTTGTTTATTATTTTGTTATTGGTTTTGTAGCTCATTTTTAAGTCATATTGTTTGAGTGTTTGTGTTATTTTTTTGATGTGGTGGTTATAAGTGAATGTTGTGTATTTTGTGTTTGTTTCCGGTGTTTTGTTTTCGGTTTTGTTGATTTGTTTGTTTTTGATTTGTTTGACAAGCTTTTCTATTGTTTTTTTGTTGTATCCATTTCTTTCTGCTATTTGTATTATGATGTTGTACTCCTTTTCTCGTTCGTCGTTATGAAGTGGTATATTTAGCATTCTGTTTATTAAGTATCTGTATGCGGCCATTTTGTGTGTATGTGGGTGTAGTGAGTGTTTAGGTATAGTGATGTCTGTTTGTGTGGGTTTTCTGTATATTTTGTATTCAATCTGGTTTTCTTTTCCGATTAGTGTTAAGTCTAGGAAGTTTATGGTGTTGTTTGATTCTTTTTCTATTGTAAATTTTATGTTTCTGTTAATTTGGTTTATTTTTTCGAGGATATTGTCTATGTTGGTTTTTTGATTGTCGTATATTATTAATATATCATCGACGTATCTTATCCATTTGATGTTTGGGTCTGTCTGTTTTATGATGGTGTTGATTTTATCTTCTAACTGTTGTATGTATATTTCTGCCATAATGCTTGATAGTGGAGATCCCATTGGTAGTCCATCTTCTTGGATGTAATATTCTCCGTTGAACTCAAAGTAATTTTGTTTTAATATGATGTTTAATATTTCGCTAATTTGTTGTTTTTTGTTGTTATTTTGCATTTTATTTTCGATTATATCTGTAGTTTCGTTAATTGGTATATTGGTGTACATATTTGTTATGTCAAATGAGGCAAGTCGTGTGTTTTTGTTTATGTTTATATTTTCTAGTTTATCCACTAGTTCTATGGAGTTTTTTATGTTAAATTTGTTTTCTAGTTGTATTTCTTGTTTTAGTACTTGGTCCATTTCCTTTGCTATTTTGTATGAAGGTGCATCTTTGAAGTTGATGAGTGGTCTTATTGGGTATCCCGTTTTGTGTATTTTTATTATTCCTGTCATTGGTGGTGCTTTAGGGTTGTTGTTATAATAATGTGTTGTTTTTTGGTTGAATATTGTCTTGTGTTTTTTTATGATGTTTAATATTTGATTTTGGAATTTTTTCGTTGGGTTTTCGTTCAGTTTTTTGCATTTGTTTGTTGAGATGAAAGTGTTTGTTTTTTCTATATAGTCCTGTGTTTTTATTGCTATTAGTGCGTCGCTTTTATCTGTTTTTGCTATTGTTATGTTGTTATATGTGACTTTGTTTCTTATTTGTTTGATCATTTTTTCATGTGTATGGTTTTTTGATTTAGTCTTGTCAATAATTCTGTTTATTTCTGTTGCTAGTTGGTTTTTCAGTGGTTCTAAGTTTGGGCTATTTATTGAGTTTATCGCGTGTTGTGTGTCCACTATTATGTTCTCTATTGTAGATTTTTTTGTATCTAAAAAGTTGGTTTTTATGTTGTTTTCTATGAATTCTTTTTCTTCTTTTGTGAATTTTGTGTCTGTTATGTTTATAAATCTATCCTGAAATATGTGGTGTGTTGTGGTTGTTATGTTTACATTATCTAGTTTGTTCTTTTTAAGGTTGTGTAGTTTTTTGTTTATTTTCTCTAATTTGTGTTTATAATCGGTTTTTATGTTGTGCATTATATTGTTATATGTTTGTGTCCATGTGTCGTATTTCATCTGGTTTGCTAATAAAAGATGAAGTCTATATAATTTTTTTGTAAGTGTGGTTATGTTGCTGTATTGATGTTTGATTTCGTTCGTGATGTATAGTTTTTCTGCTTGTGTTTGGGTGTATTTGGCCGTATTGGTATGGTTATGAACAGTGATTTTAGCGTATTTTGGTGTTAATTTGTGTCTTAGGCATTCTCTATTGAAGTATATGTTGGCTTTGTTATAATATATTTTCCTGTAAGGAAGGATATATAGGAATGACAAAGAAATCAATAGAAACAAGATTCAAAGAACATATAACAGCATTGGATAAAATCCACATACCTAGCTACAAATCAAACGTAGCTACACACATTCACGGCACAAAACACCAAAAACCAGACATCACCCAATTAAAACTAATAAAACATGTTAAAGACCACAAAAAATGGAAATCTGGGAACAATACTACATTCAACAAACAAACAATAGAAAACAATTAATGCCAGAACAAATCCAAGTACAAACATTTAAACAAAACTTAATAAAGGCCATACAAATAGACAAATTATTAAACCACAGTGATCAAGACAGGAGACCGATACACACGACACAGTCCGAAAGCACAACCAGTCAGAGAACAGGAAACCGACCACTAGAAGCTCACGGCGCATGCGCCACCTACAATCTCCGACGTAGACCAGACAGGAGCGATAGCAGCCAGTAGCGTGCTGATGATGAACCGGGACGGTTCGAAACTGCAGTCCACGCAAACCAATAAGAAATCACAAACGTACAGCAAACAAATATATATATATATATATATATATATATATATATATATATATATATATATATATATATATATATATATATATATACCAAAATTTTAACAAAAAAGTTATAGGCATTTAAAGTAATAAATTGGGGTTTGCTTCAAAACGCCAGACGCGATTTGAAACATTGGCAACATTTAAGCAAAGAACTTGATAGAAATACGGATTATGTGAAGAGTCTTCTACAAACCCTTAAGTTTCAGCTTCAACCATCATGGCCTTCATTTTAATAAAATATTTGCAGCAAATTAATTCCAAATAGACCTGACTCTGTTGCTTTGGTAGTAGTTTTAGTTAAGTTTATGGTTTAACGGTCTATAATTTTTAGCTAGTTTCGTAGAAAAAATTCGTTAATGAGGAGACGGCGACTTTTGAATTCGAAAAAGATTTCTTGAAATGAGCGCAAGGTAGGCCCCCTAGAATCCATATCCGGGTTTACTTTCTGTTTACATATATACAGGATGACGCATTTCTACGGTAAAGCCCAATATAATTGTTATTATGTAAGATACGAGAAAAAATTGTATACGTTACTGTCTTGAGCCACACCTTATAAAATTATTTTGACAATCACAGGCTGGCCCATAAGTCGTTGGTGATACCTAAATTTTTTTTGAACATTCCTTATTGAATTTTGCGCTTTTCATCGAAATATGATGCATGTTTGTAAAAAATTGAGACGCAGTAAATGCGTTTTGGTAGCGAATTTTCATTAAATGCTTCAAAATTAAATGACTAAATTTGCCTTTAGCCTAAGGTTCGTCGGCTAGGAAACATTTTAAGTTTATTTTCGAATTTTTTTTACGTTTTCAAACAATCAGTTATTTTAATAAAATATGGTACATTGTTCCTACTACATAGGTTATACCGGTGACCAAATTGATGCCTGCTTGCATTAAAGAGACATATTTGTTATTAAAAACATTTTTATGAAAATTCACTTCCATAACTCACTTGCTGCGTCCAGACTTTTTTTAAATTTAAATCCATTAGCTTGGGTTGGTTTGGTTTGTTACCAAACTATATAGCTACTGTCATCTGCAGGTCGGTGAGGAGAGCACTTCAGCCTTCAACCGTACCAAAACCTATCGGTGAAACCACACCATTTGACGAAACACACGGTGACTTTACGCGCATGCGCCGAACATGGAATCCCTCATCTATGCCTACTTTAGTGGATATTTTCAGACTGGTTATCGTATTTTAAAATTAATTTAGTGGCCTTGTGTGTGTTTTTTTTAGCAACTAAATAGTAGGCGATGCATAATAGGCCAAGGGCTGGAGTGCTATCAGAGCGGCAAAGCCGCAGACGAGCCCTCGGGGAGAAAAAAAGTAGTAGGCGAATTTTGTTATTTTGAATGATGCTGTAAATATAATGATATAAATATTTCCAGTTTTCATGCATAACAAATCTAAAATGACAATTTTCTTTATCAGATTATATTTCTTGGCTGGTATTTATTTTGTGATATCAAACGTATTTGGAAAGTTTATAAAAGACAGTTTGAGATTTAATTTTAGACCTGAAAACACTATTTCTAATTGGGCGTTATAATATGGTTTATCTAACTCGACGGTCTGGCTTCCAGCGTTGATAAAGAGTGACGAGTTCTGTACAGAGTAGGATGATTCAGTTTGGCTCATTCAGGCGATAATTGATTATCTGTATTAATTTAATTAATCATACCTTGGCTTTTGTGAGCTGCTGCTGTTTCAAACGTTGATGGGAGATTGATTTACACCCTCGCGGTGATGCTTCTGCTCCTTTGCTGTGAGTTTCTAACACCGAATAGGCATATTACGTTACAAGTTATTGCCTTTAGAATTATCTCTGTGAAGGATGTGTGTCTATACACACCACAGAGGTATACTAATTTGTGTCATGATAACTATAAATTAGAATGCGGGCCACATCTGAGGCTGTTAAATCTGTGATGAAAATCTTTCATTATTTAGTATCAAAGATATACTTTGTTTGCGCTTCAAAGCCATACTAGTATTTTCTTCCTTCATCGATTCTCCTCATAACCCTTTTCAGGCAGCATTTAGCAATAATCGTTTCTTGTATATGGTTTTTTAGTATATGGTTAGGCAATGAGTTAAACAGTGATGTATATTTTTTTCAACATTTTTAATGAATTTTCAAACAAACAAAAATTCACTAATGAGGAGATCCCGACTTTTGAATTTTGAAAAAATTTCTTCAAATGAGCGCTATATCCTGGGTCAGTTTCGATTTATATATATATATATATATATATATATATATATATATATATATATATATATATATATATATATACATATATATATATATATATATATATATATATATATATATATATATATATATATATATATATATATATATATATATATATATATATATATATATATATATATATGTATCACACCGATAACTCAAAAAATAATTGGCTGATTTTGATTAAATTTGGTAAATACCTTACCTTTGCAAGTGTCTTGGATAAGTTCGTTAGCCAGGTAAATGGGCCGAGGTTTTCCCGGAAAATTTTGTGTTTTCTTTATAAAAAAAATTATATCTCCGGAAGTAACAAATTAAGGACAACCAAGTTTGGTACAAGGGTTTATATTTCTATAGGTAAAGTACCTACCAAAATTGAGCTCTGTAGGTCAAAAGCAAAAAAAAGTTATAGCCATTTAAAGAAACATAAATTGGGGTTTTCCTCGAAACGTCAAATTCGCGATTCGCGATTTAAAACGTCAAAATTGGCAACATTTAGGCAAAGAACTTAAATCTAATACGGGCTATAGAAAGAAGAATGGTTGACAAACGCTAAAGTCTTAGTTTCAACCGTCATTGTCCTTTATTTTCCTAAAATGTTTCCAGAAAATTCATTTCAAATAGACCCTTTCTCTGATGCTTAGCAATAGCCTTAGATATAGAGTTTATCGTTTAATGGTATATAATTTTTGTCGAATTTTCTTAAAAAAATCAATAAAGTTCAATATATCCGTTATTATACAAGATATGAAAAAACATTGTATACATTAATTATATATATATATATATATATATATATATATATATATATATATATATATATATATATATATATATATATACATATATATATATATATATATATATATATATATATATATATATATATATATATATATAAATGCAATAACATAAGACGTGTGTGACTAAAAAAAAAAAAAGAATTTTTTTATCACCAACGACTTATGGGCTTCCCTGTGATTGTAAAAAATTTTTAAGATGTAGCGCTTTATTGATTTTTTACGAAAATTCGATAAGAATTAAATTCTATACCATTAAACGATAAACTCTACAGCTAAGACTACTGCCAAAGCATCAGAGAAAGGGTCCATTTGAAATGAATTTTCTGGAAATATTTTAATAAAAGCCTGGACGCAGCAAGTGCGTTATGGTAGTGAATTTTCATAGAAATGATCTGGCACAAAATATTTTATTATAACTTTTTTTCTTGTAACATAGAAATCTAAATTTTGGTGTATAGTTTACTTTTTATATCGTAAACCTACCTACCAAATTTGGTTATCATAGATTTCTTATTTTTTAAGATAAATTTTTTTTTCAAATTAATACCTAAAATTTTCCCGGAAAACCTCGTCCGATTTTTTTTGGTTAACGAACTTGTCAAAGTCACTTACAAAAGGAAGGTACATGCAAAATTTTATCAAAATCTGCCTATTATTCTTTGAGATAAAAAATTTTTTCGAATGAAAACTCAAAATTTTCCCGGAAAACCTCGTCCGATTTTCTTGACTAACAAACTTGTCAAAGCCATTTACAAAAGAAAGGTACATGCCAAATTTTATTAAAATCGGCTTATTACTTTTTGAGATAAGAATTTTTTTCGAATGAAAACTCAAAATTTTTCCGGAAAACCTCGTCCGATTTTCCTGGCTAACGAACTTATCCAAGCCATTTACAAAATAAAGGTACGTGCCAAATTTTATCAAAATCGGCCCATTATCTTTTGAATTATCGGTGTGATACATACATATATATATATATATATATATATATATATATATATATATATATATATATATATATATATATATATATATATATATATATATATATATATATATATATATATATATATATATATAAACATATAAAAATTGAAACTGACCCCGGATATGGGTTCTAGGGGTCCTAGATCGCGCTCATTTGAAGAAATTTTTTCAAAATTCAAAAGTCGAGATCTGCTCATTAGTGAATTTTTTCTAAGAAAATTCACTAAAATAAAGGACAATGACGGTTGAAAGTAAGACCTCAGGGTGTGCAAAACATTCTTCTTGAGACATTTTCTTTCCATAGCCCGTATTAGTTCCAAGTTCTTTGCCTAAATGTTGCCAATTTTGACGTTTTAAATCGCGACTTAAACGTTTTGAGGAAAACCCCTTTTTTTAATGCCTCCAACTTTTAGCTTACAGAGCTACATTTTGGCAGGTGATTTATCTATAGTAACATAAACCCGCGTACCAACTTTAGTTGCCCTTACTTTGTTATTTCCGGAGATAAACATTTTTTTCGAAAGAAAACAAAAATTTGCAAAAATGCAATAACATAAGGCGTGTTCGACTAAAAAAAAAAAATTTGTATCACCAGCGACCAACGACTAGCCTGTGACTGTAGAAATATTTTTTAAGATGTATCTCAAGACACTCTATAATTAATGTATACAATTTATTTTCGTTTCTTGTACAATAACGGATATATTGAGCTTTATTGACTTTTTACGAAAATTCGACAAAAGTTATATACCATCTCACAACAAACAGACAAACTCTATAGCTACGACTACTGCCAAAGCATCAAAGAAAGGGTCTATTTGAAATGAACATTCTGGAAACATTTTAGTAGAATGAAGGACAATGACGGTTGAAGTTAAGACTTCAGGGTTTGTAAAACATTCTTCTTAAGAAATTTTCTTTCCATTGCTTGTATTAGTTTCAGGTTCTTTGCGTAAATGTTGCCAATTTTGACGTTTTAAATCGCGACTGTGACGTTTTGAGGAAACGCCGATTTTTTTTAAAGCCTATAACTTTTTTGTTTTGGTGAATTTTCTTCAAAAAAAAAAAATCACGTATTTTATAGAACATGTCAGTTTAGAGACAGTAGATCTACCTTTCATAAAGCCATGCTGACGGGGTGAAATATACGGCCTGATAGACTTTTGCGACACCATCAAGCAGAATTTTTTCCTTCTGCCTGACGATGCCGTAGAATATAAAACCGGTTAAAGAGAAGAAGCAAGCACTTCTAAAGCCATTAAAGACGTATCGACATCTATATTTAATAGGCGATTCTTAATTTTTCGTGTAATTATAATGTGCTGTTATGAGAACCATACGAATTGTGCTTATTGCAGTCTATCCACTGAAAATGACAGGGTCTAGTGGCTTGTTTCTTCCGTAACTCGAATAACTCTATTGCGCAGCATCCTTTTAAAGAATTTATTGTTGAAAATAAAAGTTCGGACGCAGCAAGTGCGTTATGTTGGTAAATTTTCATAAAAATTATCTGGCACCTAACATTTTTTAAATTAAATGTTAATAACTTTTTTTGTAACATAGACATCTACATTTTAGTATACAGTTTCGTTTTCATCGTGGAAACCTACTAACAAAATTTGATTACGATAGCTTTGTTATTTTGAGAGACAATTTTTTTCTTAAAGAAAACCCGAAACTGTCCTGGGAAAACCTGGTCCGCTTTTCATGGCTAACGAACTGGTCTAAGCCACTTACAAAAGGCATTATTCTTCCACATCGTCACAACGTGTGGAAGTATCGGACCCGCGACAAAAAATTTGTTTCTCTTAAACGTCGTAAGAAGTATCAAAACATACAGAAAACATAATTTGGTTGCGAATATTTTTGTCTGTCGGTATGTGTGTCTGTCTGTGTCCACGATAACTTTAGAACGAATTGAGATATCGTCTTCAAATTTGGTATACAGTTAGCAGTCTACCAACGAACGGTTCGGATCGTTTTTGGGTAAAATCGCTTTAGCGGGTAGGGTATGAATGAGGGGTGATTTGGTGAAAATTAAAATTTTTTCGTTAAAACTCGAGTGAGATAACGTTTTGGGGCATATTTTTTAAAAAGCTTGTAATTTAATCAAACATCTGATATTCTAAATCTAAATAAGGGGTTGAATGTGTGGGGGCGTAATACAAAAAATACAAAAACTGCGATCTTTTTTTGCTAAAACAGCGTAAAAAGACTCTAAATCTATAGAAAACTTGATTCCGGAACGAATTTGTTTTTGTCTGACGGTCTTTCGATCGGTCGGTCTGTCGGTATGTCGGCATGTACGTCTGTCTGTTAATAACTTTCGAACGAATTGAGATATCTTCAAATTTTGTATCCAGTGAGCACACGACAAAGGAATGCTTTGAATTATTTTTGGGTAAGATCGCTTCAGGAGATAGGGGATAAATAAGGGGTGATTTGGTGAAAATTGAAATTTTTTTCAATAAAACTCGAGTAACATAACGTTTGAAAAGTTTATGGGTACAGGGATACAAATATTTTCTTTGTGGTCAAGTCATGGGCCCTAAATTCATTACATGAGAATGTCTTTCTGAAGATAATAAATTATCACAGCTATGTGGACGTTATGATTCAATTTGCAGGATATATTTTTTTGATTATCGGTGTAATACCTGAAAATTTATTAGTTTTTCTTCTTGAAACGTCAAAGCCGCGACTTGAAGCGTCAAAATTGGCAGCTTAGACAAAGATTATGAAACAGATACGGGTTATGTAGAGAAAATGTGGCAAGAAGCGTATTTATCAGAATCTTAATTTTCGGCATCCCCTATTATTGTCCTTCATATAACTAAAATGTTTGCAGAAAATTCATTTCTAATGGACTCATTTTCTGACGCTTTCTTGGCAGTTTTATTTATAGAGTTTGTGGTTTAATAGTCTACAAATGTTAGTTTCGCCATTGAAGAGACAGCAACTTTTAAATGTTGAAAAGATTTCTTCAAATCAGCGCGAACTAGGCCCCGTAGAACCCATATCCGGGGTAAGTTTCAGTTTTTATCTGTTTACATATATACAGGTGACGCATTTCTAAGACAAAACTGTTATTATACAGGATACGAGAAAAAATTGTACACGTGAATTATAGGGTGCCTTGAGCTGCATCCTACAGAATTATTTTTACAATCACAGGGTGGGCTTCAAGTCGTTGGTGATACAAACTTTTTTTAAAACAAACACCCATTATATGATTTAATTTTTGCATTTTCTATCAAAATATAATGCGTGTTAGTAGGAAAAAAAATCGGTACGCAGCAAGTATCAATTTGATGCCTGCTTTTATTAAAAAAATATATATATGCTGTAATTTTTTAAATGAAAATTCATTACCATAACGCACTTGCTGCATCCATACTTTTTATGTAGCTTAAATACACCTTTATTTTCTGAAAAAAACAACATTTATTTGTGGGTATTTCAGATCC
This sequence comes from Tillus elongatus, assembly GCA_964006375.1. Taxonomy (NCBI): domain Eukaryota; kingdom Metazoa; phylum Arthropoda; class Insecta; order Coleoptera; family Cleridae; genus Tillus; species Tillus elongatus. The sequence goes on along the minus strand of OZ023268.1, from coordinate 22,765,975 downwards.
GATTCGTTCCGTCTTGTAAAAAATGTTAGACTAGTCTATTGGATGGTTGATTATAAATTGCTAATTTTTACATATACAGGCTGTTTCAAAAAACATGCACCATCGCTCGTGGGGCAATTCCTTACTAAAAAATAAGAAAAAAAGTTCCTGCGCACATGGGCCCGGAAACACATAGTTTCCAATATACAGGGAGTTGAATTTTAATTTTTTTTTTAAATTTTTATAAATAATTTCAAAACCACTGAATTGATTTTAATGAAACTTGGAACTTGAAAGTGTATTATGAAAGTGCATATTTTCAAGTGAGAATCTGCTTACAACTGCGTCAGTGGCGTGCGTACGGGGTAACTGTAAAAATTCATTTGGGGAAAAAATATGTGCGCCACTGTCTTTTTCCAATTTTGATACATCAGTTATGAAGCTTATTACATAAGCCACAAAAGTTGCCTCTTGTTATTTTTTCGTTCAAGGTATCCCCAGATATGATTAATTTTATAAAAAGGGGCAAAATACCGATTCGTTGGAGTAATGAAAACAGTAATCGTGAAGTGCCATGAAACTATAATTTTTGACAGTTCTCTAAATTCTACAATTTTAAAGTGCTTTGTAGGCGTCAAAAGAGTTTTCGTGCTATTCTTTAAATTTTGATACGGTGCAGTATTTTCGTTTTTAGTTATTTGTTGATACTGAGCTGCTCATTAATATTATTTCCTCCTCTCAAGATGATTTTCATTAAGTACACTTCAGCGGATTTGACTGATATGTTGTTAATTTATGGACAAACAAATCAAAATGCTAGAAAAGCTGTGCGAGTTTATCAGGAAGCTTATCCGCAAAGAAGAATTCCTGACAAAAATATTTTCCCACGTATTGTAAGACATTTGAGAGAAACTGGTTCTTTAAAACCTTTAAAAGCTGACTCTGGACGCAGAAGATACCGCCGAACTGTACGAGTTGAAGAGGCAATATTAAATAGAGTTGAACGTGATCCTAGTACAAGTACGAGAATTATTGCCACCGAACTGGGTAATATTTCGGCATCATCAGTTCACAGAACTCTGAAGGATCAAAGTTTATATCCCTATCATTTCACACGTGTCCAGGAACTTCTACCTAGAGATTTTCAACCAAGGGTAATGTTTTGTCAGTGGTTCTTAAACAAACTTAGGCACGACCAACATTTTTCTAAACGTGTACTATTTACTGATGAGGCCTCATTTACGCGAAAAGGTATCGTAAATTTTCACAATTTACATACATGGGCCGATGAAAACCCACACTCTCTAAGAGTTGCAAATTCGCAGTATCGCAATATTTGGGCTGCTATTATTGAAAATCACATAATTGGTCCTGTTCTTCTACCGAATCGTCTTGACCATGAATCATATTTAAACTTTTTACAAAACGATTTGCCGTTGTTACTACCGCTTTTTATGAGAAATTGTACAATGTAGTTCCAGCATGATGGTGCGCCCGCACATTTTGCAGCAGTTGTAAGAACATATTTAGCCAACACATACGGTCACCGATGGATTGGTCGTGGAGGTCCGGTGTCATGGCCACCTCGATCTCCGGACCTGAATCCTCTCGATTTTTATTTGTGGGGTCATTTAAAAGAAATAATGTATAAAACACCAGTAAATACACGAGAAGAATTGTTGGGAAGAATAGAATATGCATTTGACAGCATTAGAGAAGATCAAAATATTTGCAGAAGAGTAAGAAGTTCTTTGCGCAGAAGGTTAAATAATTGTAACGACGCTAATGGTGGTCACTTTCAACATTTTCTTTAGCTTTGTTATTAAAGTCAATTGAGTAATGTACAAAAAACAAGAGTTTGGAAAAATCATGGTGTCTTTACGATTACTTTTTTCATTTTTTATTTTTATTTATCATTTTTTATCAATGTTTGTAATATTCATTTCAATGTTTATCACCAATAAGTTTTACGTAGGTTAGTTATTTGCACGTTTATTGCTGTAATGCTTACTGTATGTTTTGTTTTTCATATTCTTATGGTTGCAGTAAACATATATTATTATTATTATGATTATTATTACGCCGACTAATCGGTACTTTGCCCCTTTTTATAAAATTAATCATATCTCCTAAGGGATACCCTGAACGAAAAAATACCAAGAAGCAGCTTTGGTGGCTTATGTAATAAGCTTCATAACTGATGTATCAAAATTGGAAAAAGACAGTGGCGCACATATTTTTCCCCAAATGAATTTTTACAGTTACCCCGTACGCACGCCACTGACGCAGTTGTAAGCAGATTCTCACTTGAAAATATGCACTTTCATAATACACTTTTAAGTTCCAAATTTCATTAAAATCAATCCAGTGGTTTTGAAATTATTTATAAAAAATTTTAAAAAATATTAAAATTCAACTCCCTGTATATTGGAAACTATGCGTTTCCGGGCCCATGTGCACAGTAACTTTTTTTTATTATTTTTTAGTAAGGAATTGCCCCACGAGCGATGGTGCATGTTTTTTAAAACAGCCTGTATAATGAATATTAATATATATTTTTCTTTGCAGGTAAGCCGCTGATTGTTGATACAACCATTCTGATGTACATAAGATGTAAGTAGTATAAACCAAAACCTATTGATCACAACTTTAATATATGAAGAAACCACACAAAATAGTGGCAGTTCTAGACCATTTTAAGATGTTGAAGATGGCACACTAAAATACGTAGTAATGGTTACTTAATTACAAAAAAATTCGATGTAGGTAGAGTGATTAAAAGTCGTTCAGGTTATATATAAGGGCGTGGAGCACTTAAAACAATGTAGTAGTATTGTTATACGCTTAGTTTTTTTTTTGTTCCCTCAGGGCTCGTCCGCGGCCTTGCCGCCCCGATAGCACCGCAACCCTTGGTTGATTGTGCATACCCTTAGTCTTACTCCACCCATTCCAAAATCACTGTGCCTTGAACTAGTCTGCACAGCGATTGGTAGGGTGAAGTTTTATATTGCTCTGTCTCCAGTCTAGAGTGACCATAGATCAGTTGTCTTTTCCGGTCCAGAGCTATACACTCACACAAGATGTGCTGGGCTAATTCCTCCCCCTCGCCGCAGAGTCTGCATGCAAGGTCCCCTTCGAACCGCCCCATTTTATGCAGGTGTTTCTTGACGGCCATGTGTCCCGTCAAGAGACCTGTTGTGTTTCTGAGCTGTCCTCTGCTAAGGTTTAGCAGCTCCACAGCTCTCTTTGAACTGGGTCCGTCAATTATTGACTTCCCATGTCTGAGCCCTGGACAGTCCGCCCAGTACACCTTGTGTTGGTTTCTGACCCAGGACTTAATGGCTCCCCTGGCAGTGCTCTTTGACACGCCCAGAGCCGGTTCTGGTCCCATAAATGGTTCTGCTGACCCTCTCTTCGCGAGACTGTCAGCTTCTTGATTGCCTTTGACCCCCCGAGTGACCCGGCACCCAGATGAGGGTCACCTCATTCTGCCCAGCCAGGTCGCTCGTCTCGTCTCGGCACTCACTCACCAGCCAGGAATTTACCCGTGGGCTACTTAGTGCCTTAAGGGCTGCCTGGCTGTCTGTGGCTATGAGGATCCGCTTGTTGGTGTAGCCCCTCCTCTTGTTCTCCCGCACACAGTGCAGGATAGCGTACATCTCGGCCTGGAACACCGTTGCATGGGCTCCGAGGGAAATACTATAACTTACCCTCGGTCCTTCCGAGTAAACACCTGCCCCCGTCCCACGCTCCCCGCCGGATCCGTCCGTGAACCAGACGAGCGCGTCCCGTGGTATGGCCGTCGTCTCCTCCCACCATGCCTCACGGTCGGGCATCTCCACTGTAAAGTTGTTTTCCCTACATATTCGCGGGCTCGCGAAGTCTGACTTTTATACGCTTAGTTTAAATTTAAATGATTTAGTCGGAGCTAAAAATAAAACAGCCATCTTCAGGAATTAATAGATTTTAGAGACAAATCCGATACATACAAATAAGTAAATCCACTTTTCTAGTACTCGTTTGCATTTGCATAAATATTTTCTATGGTTTTTGAAACAATATGTTTGTCTTTGGTTTATCTGACCACGATACAAAATGTTTTTGATTGTCTAAAAAAGTCAAGAGAACTGTTTTATTATTTTTTTAGATAACTCACTGATTTCAAGATAGTTGCTACTGATAAAAAAGTATGTTATGCCAACAAAATCAGAAGATTAGAAGTGCGCCAAAATGGCCATGATTTGTTTCTACTAACGTGTCGCTGTCTAGTTGCGAAACCAAGTAGTATGTTGTCACGCCAGCTCCAAATAACACAAAGTGTTAAAAAATAGAGACTGTATACAACCAGCTAACGATTTTAGTAAATTGTTAGCCCTGGTTCATTTCTACCCTAATATAGGAACATAGTATGTAAGGCTAGATGCATTCTCACAACAATTAGAATCGTAGACCGGTTTCGCTCTAATTAGAGCTTGCCAGTACGGCATACTAATTGCTGCGAAAATACACCTATAAAGTAATACGGATATCGTAGCCAGCCTTCCAACTCTAAGTGAGTGGTGGACGTGCCGCCACCTAGTTGCGGAACCAAGTAGTATGTTGTCACGCCAGCTCCAAATAACACAAAGTATTAAAAAAAAAGAGACTGTATACAACCAACTAACAATTTTAGTAAATTGTTCCCAATAAACACACGTGCGTTTAATAAACGTCTATTTTACGTAAAGACCGTTGAAAAAACGTTATTGGTTATCAAAATTAACGTTCAATTCTAGGCTAAAAAGGCAACGTTACCATTTCTTCGTTGTAAAGACGTTAATTATGAAGAGTTTTTAGACATAATATTTAAACGTTATTTAAACACATTTCGCCTATCAAAAAACTACGTTTAGTTGAGATTAATACGTTGAATATATGTATTTTATTAAACATTTTATAAGCGAAAGATATTTTGTGTGGTATAAACGTTATATGCAAAACAGGTATTTACCTAATTTTTGTGAAAAAAATTAGGTAAACATTTTCTCGTTGTAAAGACCTTATTGATGAAGGGTATAATATTTAAACATTGTTTCAACACAGTTCGCCTACCAAAAGCCTACATGAAGTTAGGATTCATACATAAAATACACGTATTTTATCAGGCATTTTATAAGTGAGAGATATTTATGTGATATAAACGTTATATTTCAAACAACTGTTTTCCTAATTTTTGTAAAAAAAAGCAACGAAACAATTTGTCATTGTAAAAACCCTTATTAATTAGGTGTTTTAAAACATAATATTTAGACGTAGTTTCAACAAGGTTCGCCTATAAAAATATACATGAAGTAGGGATTTATACATAAAATATACGTATCTCACTAGATATTATTTTAGCGTGAGATATTATGTGATATATTATATTATGTACCTATAGATATAAAGGTTACATTTTTTCCTGGCTTAAAAAAAAAATTATCACATAATCAATCAGAGAGGTATTGGACAATGCGTGTATGTTTTAAAAGAAGCTATTTTGTCTTTTTCATTCCACTGTGTAATACATAAAACACATTTATGTCCTTGTAGATTAGTAAGTGTTTGTGCGCATGCTGAAAGAGAATGAACAAGAAATAGAAATAGAAACAGAACAGGTGAAGTGATGGCGTACAGTGTGTAACGTGGTGCTTGGAATTAAATTTTATTAAATATTATATTCAGTACGTGACACTTGTATGTTATGGTGAATGGTGGTCTGTTCTATAATTTATAAATGTTTTATACATATTTACAAAGAATGATTATCATCCTGTAGCGATTTCCCTTAAAAGTTTTGGAAATAGGTACAGTTAGTGCAGCTCAAAGTGTCAAGTTAGGTTAAGGTAAGCTGTATCACAATATGTAATAATTGTCTACAAACGTTGTCGAAGTTAATCACATTTCTTGTACTTTGATTGCTATAGAGCGTTATTAGAATAAATAATTGGGACTTATGAGTTTAGCCGGCGTGTTTAAAATCGGCCATGTTGGTTCCTTTCTCATATTTTCAAGTTTAATTTTATTGTGGCATTAGACGTATATCTAACGTTTATGAATACACATTTTTCCTCTGATTGTTCGTGAATCAAACTTTCGAATGAGAGTAATAATGGTTAGCTACGGGTTTAGCATTTATACATTCTGATGTATTTGTATTTTCCCCAGTTTAATTTAATTTGCAGGATACATGTACACCTATATATATATATATATATATATATATATATATATATATATATATATATATATATATATAATTTCATTAGAACCCACGAGACTAATGGCAGTAGTATATGGTAATCACAATTTTATGACGTATTTATTTCTATTCAGTAGTTTATAATTTTAGATGCTGCAAAGCTAAATTTTCCCCAACGTGAAAAAGGCGACAGAGCAATCTTTTGTGCTGTTAAGGATTGGTTGAAATTAGCTACTTCGAAAAGGTCCAGAGCAAAAAAAACTAATGGAGCAATACTTTTTTTGGTTGAGAAGTTGACAAAAAATTTAAGAAATGTATGTTTTATTTCATGATTAAGACGCTATGATTGAAGAAGCTTGTTATATTTTTTGAATGTGGTATTAATTATTTTAGTTTTTTGATAATGAAATGTAAGTTTTTTTATGTATATTTTTGTTTTTTAAATAAAGTTATTTTTATTTGACATTTGACTTGTGATCTAATCCATTTTTATAAAGCCCATTTAAAATTATAAACATAAATAATAATTTGTCAATGGTAGGTTTATAAAATTTAGCAGAGTAGCAAGTTTAGAAGTTTTGATGAGCAATGAGCACTTAAAGTAAGTATCTACACCGCAATGGAGTCCAGTTTGACACTTCTACACCTAATGATCGTTTGGCCTATAAGTTGCCATCGTCAAAAAATTTATCGTACTCATCTTCTGCTGTCAGCTGGGTTGAAAAACTATCATTTGGTAGGTATGTATTAGTTGTAATTCAAAAGTATATTATACGTCGTTAATACAAGCAGATTAACGTGACAGATCCCGTTGATAAACATTTATAAACGTATATTCTTCATGACAGATGATGGTTAAATCAACGTTGCAAAACCCTTGTTAATAAACATGTATAAAAATGTATATTTTACGTTATTAATGGCAAATAGTTTAACGTTACAAATTTCCGTTGATAAACGGTAATTATAAACGTATATTCACCATTACAGATGATGGTTAAATTAACGTTATAAAATCCTTGTTAATAAACATGTAAGAAAAACGTATATTTAAACATTAAAACATACATGTATAAAAACGTTTTTATATTGGTTTAATTATATGTTTATTCGGGCGACATTTTTACCAAAATTAAACGTAAGGTAGCAGTTTCCTTTTAAACATTTAATTAATGAACATGTGTTTACTGGGTTTGCCCTGTCCCATTTCTACCCTAATATAGGGACAAAGTATGTAAGGCTGGATGCATTCTCACAACGGTTTCGCTCTAATTAGAGCTCGTCAATACGGCATACTAATTGCTGCGAAAATACACCTAGAAAGTAATACGGCTATGGTAGCCATCCTTCCAACTCTAAGTGAGTGGTGAACGTGTCGCCACCTAGTTGCGGAACCAAGTAGTATGTTATCGCGCCAGCTCCAAATAACACAAGTGTTAAAAAAATAGAGACTGTATACAACCAACTAACAATTTTAGTAAATTGTTTGCCCTGGCCCATTTCTACCATAATATAGGGACAAAGTATGTAAGGTTAGATGCATTTTCACAACAATTAGAACCGTAGACCGGTTTCGCTCTAATTCGAGCTCGTCAGTACGGCATACTAATTGCTGCGAAAATACACCTATAAAATATAGTTAACTTTATAGGTGTATTTTCGCAGCAATTAGTATGCTGTACTGACGAGCTCTAATGAGAGCGAAATCGGTCTACGGTTCTAATTGTTGTGAGAATGCATCTAGCCTTTCTACTAACAATTCTCAAAGACGTCTAGTCGCTGTCCAAAATTTGGAATGTTGGATTTCTTTTATTAGTTTTATAGTTTAGACATCATTTCTTTCGATAAAATCCAAAACAATAAAAATACATTTTGGAAGAATTTAACATCGTAGGTGTGGTTGGAATCAGTAACTTATAATAAAATCCAGATTAGTTTCTGTGAATAAAATGTATTTAATTAACTATAATCATTTTTTTATGACAAATATTAAGCGTCAAAAACATAGACGTCAAAATTCTTAAAATGATTAAAACAACAAAAAAGGGCGGACGCAGCAAGTGCCGTTATGGTAGTGAAATGATCTGGCACCAACTTATTTTTTGTAACTTATAAATCTAAGTTTTGGTATATAGTCCACTTTTTAGTGAATTTTCATTAAGAACATTCACTATAGAGAGGTTACGATGGTTAGACCTTCGGAAAATTTCTTCAAATGAGACGAATCAGGGCCTCTGGAACCCATTTCCATGGTCAGCTAAAATGTTTATATATATATATATATATATATATATATATATATATATATATATATATATATATCCAACCGATAACTCAAAAAATACTTCACCTTTTTTTTATAGAGAAATTGCCTTCATTAATAATACACTAAATTATATTTTTCACAAAAATTCGACCAATTTTTTTTACAAGAACTTACTAAACATCTATTATTAATTACCAACATATCACAAAAATCTTACAAAAAAATGATTTTTACGGAAACACTAAAAACATTTTTGCGACACTTTTCAAATTCAGCCACTATTTGAGAGTGGCTGTATACAGCAGCTCGATTTTTTTGACGAGTAATGTAACAAAAAGCTCTATGAATGCGTCATTTCCATGGGGATCCGCTATCTATTGGTAAAAACGCTGTATCACAATTTGTGATATGTGCCAAAAACATGAAAAGTTGCAAAACAATTGAAATGACTCAAGAACGATAAACGATATCATTTTTTTTCCTTACAAACATGAATTATAATTCGAAGGAAAATACAAAAATGCAACATAAGGGATGTTATATAAAAAAATTAAGTGCGTATCGCCAGGGACTTATGGGCCACACTGTGATTCTCAAAATAGGTTTATAAGATAAAGCTCAAGACACCCTATAATTAACGTATATAATTTTTTCTCATATCTTGTATAATAACGGATATATTGAGGTTTAACTTAGAAATGCCTCACCGTGTACGCGTGTGAATGGACAAAAACTAACACGGACCCCGTATATGGGTTTTAGGGATTCTAGTTTGCGCTCATTTGAAGAAATCTTTTTAAAATTCATAAGTCGCAGCCTTCTTATAAAAAAAAAATTCTACGAAAATTTTCTAAAATAGAGACTTAAACCATAAGCTCTATAGCTGAAACTACTGCCAAAGCGTCAGAAAGAGGGTCTATTTGAAATGGATTCTCCGAAAATATTTTAGTAAAATGAAGGACAATGATGGTTGAAGCTTTGTAAAACACAGTTATTGCGACATTTATTCTTCATAAACCATATTTATTTCAGATTCGTGGTCTGAAAATTGCAAATTTTGACGTCTAAAATCGCGATTGTGGCGTTTTAAGAAGAGAAATTATAAAATTTGCAAAATATTTTTTTCTGCTACTTCTTAACCTTTTTGCGTCAAGAAAACTTAACCCTTGTATGTAATATTCAATTGGTTTTGTTAATCACACAAAATATTTTGTTCTTTTCTCTGATCACCAGTCTCACCCATTTTTCTTAATGTGTATAACTTTCCTTTTAACACAGAGATCTCAATTTCGGCATGTAGCGTAAGTTTGATAGTAGAAACGCATATGCCAAATTTGGGTCTCATATCTCTGTTATTTTTGGAGATACAAAAATTTACCCAAATTTTTCCCGGAAAAACTGGTCCCCGTTTCCTCCCTAACGAACTTATCCAAGCCATTTGCAAAATGAAGGCACCTACCAAATTTTATCAAAATAGATCTATTATTTTTTGCGTTATCGGTGTAATATATATATATATATATATATATATATATATATATATATATATATATATATATATATATATATATATATATATATATATATATAAACACAGATGTCCTCATTAGTGAAGTTTTCGTTTTACGAAAAATGTGCTAAAAATTACTCCAAAATATATATGCGTTTTACAAACTCAAGCAAGTAGTAAAACTGAAATTAAATTGACTAAAGCTATCACCGCCTTTTATCCCTTTTTTCACATGAGTCCTACTTATATTCTCACACAAAAATTATCTTACCTGAGCAGCCACTAGAGGAAAGTAAGAGACTTGGCTTATTAAAGCCTGTCTGAAGTCGTGTGCTGTACAAACATGATATACAAAGAGAAGGTATATCGTTATCCTAGCTGTGCAACTGCCACTTTGAAAAATAAGAAAAAGTAAGAGCACTCTAATATTCTGCAACAAGATTCTTTTTATTCTGTTACAGATCTTATAGAGAGACTGCCTACGTGGAGCTGTTATGATTCCAATTTTGGTAACGGTCTGTTTTGTGTGTAGGCACGTGTTTTGAAATATGTTTTTTAACAGCAGACTGTTATTATGTTACTGACCTTTGAGCGGGGTTAACTCTAGGTTAATCATGTTATACAGGATGGCGCATTGAAAACGAAACAGACCGATTTGCGTCCAGAGAAAATTTTTTTCTAAGAAACGCTGAAACACGTCAATTTTAATATTGAGGGGGAGATGTTTTGACATAAAACTCAACTTTGTCACATCAACCCCTTAAGGGTGGTGATAACAACCCTTATATTTTAAATAGAGATCATGCGTCGAGTGTTACATTATTTGAAAGCTCTTTCTTTTCTGAATTCAGGTCACTAATATTTTGGAAGTTTTATTAACTCGTTTAAAAATTATTCACAGTTGGAGTTACAAGAATGTATTTCATTCATTGTGATAAGAAATGCACTGATTAGTCAATTTTTCGTTAAAAAAACTAAAAAACAAAACCAAACATTTAAAATTGTTTATTCAGTTAAGTAAGTGTTCAAATTGTTGACCACCAGCCTCCATACAAAAGTACAAAGTTTATTCAAAACGAGCTGTGACATTCTGGAGCATTTGTGCAGATATTAGATAATTCTTGCAGAGACTCCAGTTCTGTTGCGTAAGTTCTACTCTTTAAATGGTCCCAAACAATGAAGTCTAAAGAAGTTAAATCGGGTGATCTAGGGGGCCACTTAATAGCACCTCTACGCCCAATCCATTACTCTGAAAACTCTCTGTTCAAAAACTCCCTAACACGTTGTGAAAAATGCGGAGGTGATCGATCTTGTCAATTAGTAGGGGGTAAACGATATCTTCTAGTAACTCCAAATACGTTTCTCCACTCAAAATGCCATTAAAAAAAATTGGTCCGATTAAACGGTCTCCAAAAATGCCAGCCCAGACATTTAATTTCTGTGGAGCTTAAGTGTGGACTTCGTGAAAATTTCTTGGATTATTATCTGCCCAATAACAACAGTTATGACGATTGACTGTAGAGTTTAATAAAAACGTACACTCGTCTGAAAAACAGATATTAAACAGAAAGTTCCCGTTATTAGCTATTCGTGCAGTCATAACTTCACAAAACTCCAGCCGCCGATCAAAATCATCTTCATTCAGTTGTTGTACAAGATGAATTTTATACAGGTAAAATTTATGATGCTTCAATATTCGCTGAGTAGTTCTTCTTTGGATGCATGAAACAGTGGCCAATTTTCTCGTGCTCAAAGTTGGGTCTGCAGCAATTTGTCCTAAAACTTCAATCTCAGTAGTCTCATTTCTAACCGGAAATTGACGTTCAGAATCCCGTTTGTTGTTGGCTACTGAACACTTTGTCGAAACTTTGCAACTAACTTCAAAATGTATTTTCTGTTAACATGTCTGTTCGAATGTCGTTCATTAAACAAATTTGCGGTACGGTTGGCACAGTCATCGTTTTTGAAAAAAAAAAGAGTAATTATTTCAACTCTTTCTTCTACAGAATACACAATTCTGAAATTAATTTTCGGTAGTAGTATCAAGTATCAAAGCGACCGATAAACTGAAATAATAAACCGCATTTCTCTCATTCTGATAAGAAATGTTCTGATAGTCAATTTTTTGTTTACAAACCAACAAAACATTGGCTATCAGCACATTTCTTATCGGAATGAGTAAAATGCGTTTTTGCATCTTCAACTGTGAATAATTTTTAAACAAGTTGATAAAACTTCCAAAAAAATTAGTATGCTGAATTCAGAAAAGAAAGAGTTTTCAAACGATGTAACACTCGACCCATGTTTCCTATTTAAAATATAAGGGTTGTTATCACTACTTTTAAGGGGCTTATGTGACAAAGTTGAGTTTTATGTCAAAACATGTCCCCCTTCAATATTAAAATTGACGTGTTTCAGCGTTTTAAAAAAAAAATTATCTGGACGCAAATATGTCTGTTTCTTTTTTAATGCGCCATCCTATATATATATATATATATATATATATATATATATATATATATATATATATATATATATATATATATATATATATATATATATATATATATATATATATATGAAGACCTAATCGCCGAGCCCATCTAGGGGGCATTCTCGAACTTTTTCCACAATAATTCCCTAATAATTATTCATTAAAAAGGAATAAAGATAAACAAGTACTCAAGTTATTCGAAAATAGTTATCCCCACAAGAGACAGATATCCGCGATTGTCTTTTCCATTCCTAAAGGACACACTGTCGCTTCTTCTTGTTGTCCTTCTGGGTCAGTAGATTTTGTAGTATGCTCTGATCGGAGTAAAGTATGTAGGCCGACCATTCCCTCCTAAGTGCTGTTGTCAGGACAATAAACCTGGAATAGGATAGTGTATCTGTGAGTTTGGCGTTGGCAAATCGCACCAATCAATTCCGAATTGCCACAGCATCCATCATTAGCTCGTCTGTATACGGATCGGATGGGTCGAGAGGGTGACTGAGTGCATTTCGATGTTCCACCTCCAGAGGACTCCTCGATAGCGGCGATAATTCATCTTTATTAGGCGCCCAACCAGGCTCATACCCAGGATTCAAAGATCCAAGGATATTAGGATGTATAGGATGATTGTCAGATAAGCGAATGTATTCGCTGTGAGTAATAGAAAGTTGTGACGTCGTTATAGATTTAGTTGAATAGGTTCTGCTTAAGCTAATATTAATTAACTATGATATTTCTTGTACTATTTTATGCATATTTTTTCATTTAGCTAATAATCGAAAACCACATAATTATCTTGTGAAAGAACTGAACAACAAATCCTGAAAATAAGAAAAATGTTGACCATGTATCCTTATTGCTCGAAAAACATTATTAGTGAATTTTCATTGAAAAACTTTTATTTAGAATGATTATAACTTTAGAATTTTGGAAGAAAATATAATGTTCAAATAAAGGCAAAATAGAGCCTTTGAAACCGATTTCTGAGTTTCGATAAAATGTATATATAAACGGTAATCTTAAAGATAGATACAAGGATGCGCGGATATTTGCGCGTGTGTCGAAACGTCGCTCGGCTGTTTGAATTTCACACAGCGTTGCCTCGTCGTATTCCGGAATCAATAGTCAGGGAAAATAATGAAATATATCAGTTAACTGAAATTTTTACTTTTTAAATAAATAGTGAAATACTGCTGTATAAAATATATTACTATTACAAATCCTTACATAATTTCTATGCCTGTGTTTGTTTCCTTAACGCCGGTCTATTTTCAACGCCAGTGAGATTTTCCCGAACGTATTTAAGTGTAGTATTTATTGATGTTACTTTTCTTTGTCATATGTCAAGCGTAAATATTATTCTATGAGGCACTTGTTAAGAGCCGTACATTGTTTTCCATAACTGTTTTGAACCTTGGATGGTCCAGGGGTGAACTAAGTGAAGATTGGAACCTGTGATGAGCATTGATAAGTACACTTGAAGAGCCCAGGTTCAGGGGCAAGAACGTGTGCTTCTGGGCGTAAGGGTGCCAGTCAAATCCCAGGAAATTTGTAATACTGCCCCTTTCGGAGGGGCCGTATAGCGGTCGGGCCTGTGTACCATGCGATATTGGGCACATGCAACATCCCCACCCTCCTTCCAGAAAGCAAGAGATTCTACAAAATTTCCACCATAGTGATGTTAACAAAATTTCCAGCATAGTGAGGTTAAACTTCCCCCCGGTAATTGGCCATAGTTGCGGAAATAGACCGTCGTTAAAGACACAAAATACAAATAGAATCCAATAATACATTACTGTCGCAATAATGTTTTTCACAATTCACAAAAGTAATTTCTGAAGTAACAATTAAAAAAAAAGGTATATCTAGTCAGTCTATTTTCGGAACTATGGAAAATTAACGACGACAGGGAGCACTTCCTTCACAACCTCACCATTTTGCCACTTTTGCAGAACCCCTTTTCTCATGTAAGAAACGTAGTGATATTTAACGTGCCTAACATCGCATAGTAAACGAGAGCGACAGCTCTACGTTCCCTCCGAACTGCAGAACGCGAGAGGTTTATATAGATGGCACCATTTTACATGACGCTGTTTCTTTCAGGATATTAATTCGCTAAGCTGAACTATACTGCATTCTAATCATAGCTCTGGAGATACGATGGTACAGTATATTAGTTCTAAATTCCACACCACGTGACCTTGATCTACTAATAAGAGCAGCAGCTATGGTGGCGCACCGGTAATATTGTGCTTGTGAAGCCAAGGGTTGCAACTTCAAATCCCAGTAAAGCGAATATGTGGCATTGTCTTTGAGCATGTTTAATGTTGTTTGATAGCGGGCGTAATGACGCCGGTCCCGTGTAGTATTCGATCTTTGACACGTCAAATATCCGTATGCTACTTATAGGATTAGGTCAAATGTACGAAATGGTACGCTGGAACTGTTGGCGTCGCTGACTGGCCATAGTGGTGGAAATAGGTCGACGTGAAAATAAAAATACAAAGCAATAGAAACATCATAGAATAAGGGTTATATTTCAGAGTACACAAAACCTATTATATTATATATTCATGAAGGGTTAGCAAACTTAATGTTACTTGGTGGCGGGTGTAATGACGCTGATCCCGTGTACGATGCGATGTTTGACACGTTAAATATCCGTAAGCTCCTTATAGAATGTAAGGGATTAGGTAAAATGTACGAAATGGTAAGGTGGAACTGTTGGCGTCGCAAATTGGCTATAGTCGTGGAAACATCGTAGAATAAGGGTTATGTTTCAAAGTACACAAAACCTATTATATCCCAAGCAACAAATTAAGGCATTTTATCCAGCACTCTTGTCCAAATAACCTAACCAAGTTGTAATTTAGTAATAATAAACCAAAATGTTGCCTGAATTGTCATAATGACAACAAATTTGGAAATGCAGCTCCGAACTAGCTTATTTTTCACTATTAAAATTACTCCAAAGTCAGTAACTTACAAGTAACTAAATTGGGAAAAAATTTGTTTAATTTTACTCATAAAATATACTTGAATATACTTTTGTGTTTCAATTCCAGAGTTGGTAATTTTTAGGTCGAGGTGTGCTCTAAATTGGACTGAAAATCGACTACTAAGCCCAGATACCTGAAATACCTACTTTAAGGTAATTTACTACCTAATATTAACCTGCAATATGTCTCTGTGGTATAGTAAATTGGAGGTCTTCTTATGAAGTCCAGCTTACATATATATTACCAATTTCATTGCAATACAGCACAGGAAATATTTTAGGCACTGAGCTAACCTAAAATGGCTTTCTGATCGGCTATAAAGTCATAATTACTGCAGAAATGGTCTTCCAAGTCAAATTGCCTACTTTCAAGTTGAAAATACCCATAAAATCTGACTTGAAATAAAAATTGTCCTCAAAGTTCAAAGTGTACAGCAGTGAAATACATTTGTGAATCTTAAAGGTGTGTCAGTTGATAAACTTCATCAATAAAAGTTTATTCTTGTTGTTAATGTGCGTGCACCAGTAACAAATATAGTGTTACAATGCCCCTTTGAAACCAATAAAAGTTTACAGATAGACTACAAACTATTATAGAGTAGTAAAGAATGCTCACAGAAAAATAGTGATAGATGTTGATCGTTCAAAGTGGCTTACATCAAATCAGCACGTTTCCTTCTTCAATATAATACATCCATTTTCATGCCAAATGGAGTGAAGCAGTGGCAACACGGTCAGCTGTCATGTTTATGTTTATTTACTTATTTTATTTTGTTCCTATTTTCTATTAATGTCTATATATTATGGAATCAAAGATCAAAAGCGCTGTATGATCATTCCTATATGTCTCTCGGTTGTGCACGGATATAAGTAATATATATTTCTATACACAAAAATGTTTCATTTCTAATAAATTCAAACAACATTCGTTTACCATATAGTTGAAATTGCCATAATGCCTTCAAAGTTTGGTTAGTTTGCCCTGTCATTAGGAATTGTGACTTATAGGTAAAAAAATAGGGCAAAATTAACTTTCAGGTCAATAATGTTAGAAGGGCAGCCATATTAAATTAATTTTGCGGTATCCATCTTGATTGTATTGGAAAATAAAAAATTATTTTTTGTTAAATATAGTGTAATCAAATTTTAGTTCGATAAAAACATTAAATAACCATTGTATACCATGACGACAAGATAGTTTTGTGTTGTTTACATCACCAATCCTCCAAAATCAGAATTTCAAGAATTTTGAATAATTTTTTATTTTCACTAATTTTATCTTTTACACGGGCGCTCGAATTTTATCGAAGTATCATCATCATGTTAACAGAAAAAAACATAACCGCAGTGGTTTTTTTCTTTATACAGTGCGAATCACCTTTATCATTGTTGCAAATATTTGAAGTAAGTTCTTTGATCATTCAAGATGTCATTTTTTTGACAAAGAGGGACAATATCTCTACTACTCTACTGTTTGTTTATACATACATAACCACAGATCCTGCAGAACCGAATAATGTCACATGCGTAGTTCGTTGTTAAGAACGTCACGGTACTCGGCGCCTAGATGTCAGATTCAAGTAAGGCGTAGCACATATTTACCAATATATTACGTCCATTGGCCCAATGTTGAATGAAAATGCCCTAAATATAACTAAAACGCCTTGGTCGAAACGCCTTGCTGGACCTATTATCGAGTTCCATATTACTTTGACTTTATTCCCCACCTTGGTAATATACACTTAAATTTTACTTGAAAATGACCTGTGGTGATTTGGTCGTCGACCTATTGGTAGGGCAATTTTACGTCAATTTGACTTTAAATGTTGCTTGGGATTATATATTCATGAAGGGTTAGCAAGCTTAATGTTATTTGGTGGCGGGCGTAATGACGCCGATCCCGTGTACTATGCGATGTTTGACACGTTAAATATCCGTAAGCTCCTTATAGAATGTAAGGGATTAGGTAAAATGTACGAAATGGTAAGGTCGAACTGTTGGCGTCGCTAATTGGCTATAGTCGTGGAAACATCCTAGAATAAGGGTTATGTTTCAAAGTACACAAAACCTAATATATTATACTTTCATTAAGGGTTAACAAGTTTAATGTTATTTGCTGGCGGGCGCAATGACATTGGTCACGTGTAGTATGCGATATTTGACACGTTAAATATCCGTATGCTCCTTATAGAATGGAAGGGATTAGGTAAAATGTGCAATGTAGCAAACATTAAAATAAAAATACAAAGACATCAATAGAAAGATCATAAAATACAGGTCATGTTTCAAAGTACACAAATCCTACTATATTATTAACTCATTAAGTGTTACGCTTCAAAGTACAATAGTATTTTACTTAGTGAATAAAAATTATTTTATATGATTCAATATAATTCTCGATTCTGGAATAGCACGTGGCAACGCTGTGTGACATTTGAACAGCCGAACGGAACTTAAGGACACGCCCAAATATGCGCAGAGTCTTGTCGTATCAATCTTGAAGATTACCATATATAAACATATACAGTGTGAATTGCTCCACACGAGTCGATAAGTGATGTTTATTTATTTATTTATTTATTGATATTTATTTATCTATTCGTGCAGTATACATCATACAAATGTTTGAATAAGTCTGAAAAAAATGCACTATAGATAAAATCAATCAATTAACAAGCTGATCAAGTATATATGTGTATGTGTATAAATGCAAGGATGACAATGGAATGATCCTTTCCTAGCCATCAAGTAAATATGAGACTACAGAACATAAAGCTCATAAACAAGACTGAAAATCTACACTATGTGAACACTTCGACCTCGTCGGTTCACGACACAATAGATAAACGATGGGTCGTCGACGACAATTTTACTCCGGACTAATTCGTTTGCCTAGACGCGATATAAATACACTGTAGCTTTTAGTTTAATTTTAGAATTTTTCTTCCTCTGAAGACGTTGACATGGTCAACGAAACGACCGTAAGGTCTCCGAAATATGTGTTGTGGTGATTTGGGTTATCCAAGTGTACTTGAAAATCTACAAATAAAACTTATCTTGTACACTATACGAACAAAATAGATCAGACACCACAGGGCAGTCGCTCATATCAAAACACACAAACAAAAAACTCCTCAAATGAATATCATAAATTGTCAGCCAGTATAAGCTTTTTTTAAGATTAGTATTCGAGTTCTTTTATTTTGTCTGGAAGTTTGCTGTGGAATTTAATTCCAAAGTAGTTAATACGGTTTTTTGTCTTTGACATAATCTATGCCAAGCAGGTTGTTCTTTCGTGTTTCGATAATTGTGGATTTCAGGCTGCTTCTTGTAGTGTGATTCCCCTTTTTTACATGTAAAAGGCAGTAGAAAATATAAACAAAGGGTCACGTTAGGATCACTAGTCTCTTAAAAGCACAGCGGCCGTCCTCCTATAGGCAAGATCTCCAATAACTCAACTGCCTTGCGCTGAGCTCCGACGACCACATCACAGTGTGTGAAGTGTCTTCAAATCAATAGTGCATAAGAAAACACACTGTATATATATATATATATAAATATATATATATATATATATATATATATATATATATATATATATATATATATATATATATATATATATGCGAAATATGTTGATACAAGAGCTGACCCCGAAACCACCCCCACCAGACTCTGCAGAACATATAAGCCGGCAGACGTAATCATAATACTCATTTCCAACCAGATTAGTGTCCATTATCACTCACGAAAACATGCCAGATATATTTGTATCAGCATCGTTATAATTCAGCGTATGCCCAGTGAAATTAGAGATGTTTTGATTTCGTCCTTATCAATGTCGACTATTGCTCTTGGTACACTCATAGCGTGTACCATATTTAGTTTTTCTAAGTTAAAGCGTAACTGAGATATTTATTTTTTTCGAAATTAGAAACCCCACTTTGAGGGCCCATAACTTCTCAGGGGTGCAACTTAGTATAGAAGTAAATTGCGTTGAATCACTATATTTTGGGTTCCCCTACATGCCCCTGCTCTGTGTCGGTCCTTATGCGAATCACTTGTATATATGTATATATATATATATATATATATATATATATATATATATATATATATATATATATATATATATATATATATATATATATATATATATATATATATATATATATATATATATATATATATATATATATATATATTACTTCATTGGCTAGAATTATACATCATGTCTAAGTATACTGTAACCCACTTGCTGCGTACCGCCTTTTTTTCAATGATCAAACATGTAACCCTTTTTTAATCTGTATTTTCTTTAAATGTGTAATGTTTTAAACTTATTTTAAGAGCGTATAAGTTGCTGTCCAAATTTAATCTTAAGATCTCAAAGAGATTTAGGTTTGGGCAAAAGTTATAATAAGTGACTTTTGAAATGAAACAAACCAATTTAACACACTGATAATGTCGGTAGATAGTCCTGTAACACATCGACCTCCTTGATCGTATCTGGTCGGTATGTGATAAGATGAACCGCTGCTGGTTTTCATTCATTTGGTTCTGTTTCTATTACTGGGTGGTCGATGAATATGGATATATGGCGAGGTCCATGAGTAGACGTAAGCTGGCAATACGTATAAATAGTTGGATGCTGGATGGGAGATATAATTTTGAAACCCACCGGAATATTTCTATCGTGTGTATTGTCTTGGATTTCGACTTCATTATTCTAACTTGGACCGTTGTCCGACGAGGGGAATTATACTTCATTAAGATGGATTGTGCATTTTTAAGTTGAATTTGAAATAAATTTAATATGAACAGGTTACAAATATCTTTATATATCGAAACTATAATACAGGGTTAGGCAGAATAAAGGATCTATTTTCTATGTAGTCTTATTTATTAATGGATAAACTTTAATCAAAAAATGAAACAAAAAGTTCGTAAGTAAACAGGGCAATTTTACGTTCTGAATAGTACATAAATGGATTGACCTCCACCTTGCTAAAGTCTCGCATGAAAGTTTTGCATCACTTGCTACAACAATTCAATCGGGATTGCCTTAATCTCTGTTCGAATGTTAGGACTTCAGTTGTTCTAAAGTTCGAGCTCGATCAGAGAGTCCGTTTATCTTTAGAAAGCCCCATAAAAAAGCACAAGGTGACAGATCCGGTGACCGTGCTGGCCACGTGATATGCCCAACATTTTGAAATGGCACGACCAGGACACTTTCTTCGCAAAATTGCCATAGACTCCCTAGCAGTGTGGGAAGTGGCTCCGTTCTGCTGAAACAATATTCCTTGAGTATCTACACCAACATTACGAAGTTTTTGTTTAAAATTTTGCATTATATGTTGATAAAGTTGTGATGTAGCAGTAACAGTCAATTTCTTCAAAAAATAACGGGCCACAAATTCCTAAGGCGTATACTACACATTGCACAATAACCTTCTAGCTATAGTACTAGCGGTACTTCGTGCAGTTTCCGAGAATTTTCTGTCACCCAGAACGGAAGTTCGGTTTGTAAACAAAACCTGAGAAGTAAAAATGAGCTTCGCCTAACGTCAGCAAGCAATCGGTGATATTCGGGGTTTAAGCAATTTTTCCTTCGAAACGCTCGCAAAAGTCAAAGCGTGTACCAATATCTCATGGCAAAAGTCTTTGTACGGCTTAAATTTTCTGGGGATGGAAGTCTAAGGCTTTCATAATGCGGCGAAAACTTCTGTCTGTTCGAAATATTGAACGCCATTGCTTGCTATTTAGCCGACCGTTTGGGACCTTGTTGCACAACAGCTGTTTCTGCCCTTTCAACATGTCTCAGTGGTCTTACAGAACGAGCTCTTGCTTATGATTTTTGTCTGGCGTTGTCTACCAATTTTTGGGATGTTATTAAAATATTTTCTTACATTCCACAATATGTTTGTTGTGATCGAGGCAAAGGCGTTCGTAACTTTTAATTTAATATCATCGGCAGTCATTGGAGAAGTACTGTATACAATATTTTTTATATAACACCACATAAAGAGGGCCATGGGGGTTAAGTCTGGGGATCTAGGAGGCCATAGAGAGGGACCACCCCTTTCTATTCATTTATTTGGAAATTTTGTTTCTGGATAATTTCTCACTATGTCTGTAAAATGTAATTTTACTTTGTTGGTAATGGTTATTTAAACTCGATGAAACCGTTCATATTATATATAAATACATACCCAAAAGCAATCTTTCAGTTTCACAAATGTATGCGCTATTCCCTACTCTACTCAGCTACTTCTGCCGATAGTCAGTAACTTCTCAGCTGCTCAGTAATTTCCTTAGAATTAATCTGGTCAAAATTATAACTTTTGTGAACTTTTAATTATTTAAAAAACATAGACGCGCGATATGTGTTATGGTAGCAAATTTTAATGAAAATGGGTTTCCTAAAAAATTTTAGCTAAAAAATTAATAAAATTTTGAAAAAATTACAGTAAAAAGTTTTTGGCAAAAGTAAATATAAATACATCAAGAAGATCATGCATGTAATAAAAAACAATAAATTATCTTATGTGCTAAGTACAATTTGGAAAACTCAATTCATCACAATAGAGTTTTCAGACCTAGCGTTTGTTTCACCAACAAAGTTAGCGTCGGCACAGGGATGAATAAAACAGTTTTATTAAATTGGGTCATGCAAACTATACTTATCAGTGCTCATCACAGGTTACAATCTTAACTCATTATCTTCTGTGCTTCAAATCACTGCACTAATCAACCCATTAACTAATAAATTTATTTCTTCAACTGGATAACCGGGATAAGTCAAATTAAATAATTATTTTGTTGGGACAAAAGAAGTACTTAATTCGACTAAATAAAGCATCATTGTCGAATCCTTGAAACCAGATCATAATGCTGTGAAAAATACAAACCTCCACCAGCAGGCTATTATTTTAATTAAGTATAAGTCGTCATAGTGATCTTCGTCTTCTGTAAGTGAATTCCTCGGAATGCAGATGAGTCCTGTTGACCACCTTCTATCTCCAGAGATGCTATTCATTATTACAAAAGAGGGTGCTGCTAAATTAAATTATTCTGATTCGTTAACGGGGCTCCATGTGCAGACCGCCCCTTCCAAACCCTTACACCAGTGGCAGCTATTCACTTGAATAAACCTTGTAATAATCCATCTTAAAGATTTCTACAATGCATTTTTATTTTTAAATCCTAATTTCAGTATTACTTATATCGAAAATATTTCATAGCCTGCTTTGTGGCTTAGTTGCTTAACCTTGAATTACATTTAATTTGTTTCTAAAATATTGGGATAACACGTTACCACAAGCAATTATATCAGAATTAACCCTTTCTGATATACAGCCTTTTCAAAATGGGCGGCTCTGAAACTAAATGCACCTATCATTGCATAATTTTAGTAAATTTTTATTAAGGAAATTCACTAATAGAGAAGTCACCATGGTGCGGAATTTTGTTTTAAATGAGCGCAAATCAGAGCCCCTGGAATGCTTATCCAAGGCCAGTCTGATCTTTTATATCTTATATATATATATATATATATATATATATATATATATATATATATATATATATATATATATATATATATATATATATGCATATGAGTTACCTCTATAATCGAACTAGGAGGTCGCGGGTTCGAGTTCCGTATTCAGACAGTCGGTCTTTTTCACTTGAATGTGGACAGGCCGGCTTCTGATGGGTTATGGGTGGTGTCCTTTGTCTATATGTTTTTGTAAGCTTCCCCCACACAAGTCTAAGACTTCTGGGTGAAGAGTTTGTCTACTGTGGTAATATATATATATATATATATATATATATATATATATATATATATATATATATATATATATATATATATATATATATCTGTGTGTGAGTGTGTGTGTGTGTATACCAACAAATTTAATTTTAGATAACCATGAAATATTTCCTAACGAATAAAGTTGGGTGACTGAGTGACGCATATAGGTGGGATGCAAATTCGACTAAATTTGTCAAAACATATCTTACAATAGTTTAAAGGAAAATCCCAGTCTTAAAATTGCTTTTTAAATTTTTACAGCTCTCATCATAAATGTAGAATGTACTGGTTTTTTTTTACTTTGTGTTTTTAAATAAAGAAAAAACCCCAAGGAAACGTCGTTCAACTCAAACCCACAAATATTTTGTTAATTTTTTTATAAATGAAGTTTTCACGAAACCAACCCAAACACCCAATTATATATATATATATATATATATATATATATATATATATATATATATATATATATATATATATATATATATATATATATATATATATATATATATATATATATATATATATATATATATATATATATATTAAACGAAACTGGGCATCTCTCTTCATTTACTTTTTTTTAAATTTATTTTGGACAAGTTCGTGCGTTAGCTATAACGAGCATTCGACTCCCCCCCCCTCCCCAATACACAAAATCTTTTTTAGTACGCTATATGTTTGAAAGTATTAGTGATTATTGTTAGGAGTGAAACTTTACATGTGGCTAGAAACGGAGTAAATAAACCACCTGTTGTGAATTTTAAGTAATCTGGTTCACACTTGGAGTTTCTTCCAAATTTAAAATAAAAACTGAAAGACATGAATAGAAGCCACTTGAATGGTTAAAGTTAAAGGACTACTGGATACTACAGGACCAAACAATACAAATAACACGGGTAAAACATACTACCCGAACTAGCGATCGAGATATCTCAGGCATAAAAATTTAAAAACCGTTGTCGTCAATTACTATGTTAGGACCACAGATGACATAAAAATAAAAATGATGTGGTGGTTTTTTTAAGTTAATTCATTCAATACATTTTTTAAAT
This sequence comes from Tillus elongatus, assembly GCA_964006375.1. NCBI lineage: Eukaryota > Metazoa > Arthropoda > Insecta > Coleoptera > Cleridae > Tillus > Tillus elongatus. The sequence goes on along the minus strand of OZ023268.1, from coordinate 22,741,631 downwards.
ACGCTATAGCTGTAGCTTTGTCAACGGCCACAATTTAAGTTTTAGACTAAAAATTTAGCATATAGTGAAAAGATCAAGGTTTAAAGAAGGTAATGTATAACTTTATTAAGGAACTATCGTTTATAAAGAAAATATGAGGTGTTTGCCAAACCATAATTTGGTAATTTTCATATTATAAGAATATGAGAAGATACGAAAAAATGAAGTAAATATTGTGAGACAGTTTGCTAATTCTCTAATTAGCTGTTTACTCCTGCTTTTCGCAGGGGCCATAAAGCAGTCGGTACCGTATACCATGAAATGTTGGACACGTTAAATATCCCCACCCTCCTTACAGAGTGGAAGAAGTTCGGCAAGTATGTCAGGATAGTGAGGTGAAGCTGCTCCCTGATAAATTCTTCTTGCAGGTAAAACATTTTGATAACATTCTCTTCGCACGACAGTCATATTAACCAATTCTTCTAGGGCTAAAATAATTTAGATAATAACAAAATGACCAATCAAAATGCAGTACAATTACTCTAAAGTGTCAAAATTTTAAACCAGATAATATCAAAGTAGCCTGCTCGTAAATTGATGCTTTATTCAAATGAGGAAAATGGTTATATTTGCTGATTACCTATCTTGTAATTTTACTTGCTGAGAGAAAACTAGGAAGAGATGCTTTTTTTGTTATTTTTGGCTAACCACCAATTATTTTCGTTCAACAATTTCCATAGCTACCAAGATAAATATCAAATCTACTTTTTATTACATTTGTGGTTCATGAAGTCAGGAATAATTTTTAAAATATCACAACTGGGTATAGGGAATGCTCAATAAAAGTACGATAATAGTGATTTACATTAATAAAATATTTAAACAAAGCAAGAAAATAATAATTCCGTGTTTTGACTCGTCCTTTATACAAGCATTATATATTTCAATGAATCAGTAATTTTAGTCACAAGTAGTATACAGTAGTATTTTTATGAGTTTAAATGCATTATTCCATGTCAAAACTCTATGACGCTACAGGGTGTTGATGTGGGTACACAATTAATAAAAAGGTGCTCATATCTTAAAAATAGCCTGTATAACAAAGAATTCTGTATCATGAAAACAGTAAGATTGTTAGAAATTCAAAAATTAAAAATATACAGGGTGATACATCTAAAATAAAGCATATTATTTGGTTTACCCTTCCACTATGCGTTACCCTGTATAACCAAGAATATTTTCAGATTATGGCCCTAAGTTGTAATTGGACTACTTCGCACTAATGCTGCCTACTGCATGTAATCCGGGATTTATAAGAAGGCCTCAAATTTACAAAACCAGTGAGATGTATTGCAGCTTAATAATAAACGACTTTAAGATATATATTTTAGGCCTCTGGATTTAGTAGTGCGTTTCCAATCTAATTTAGGACAGACTCCCGATTAAAAAATTGACAATTGTGGAATTATAACTCGCAATCGTGTGTCCCAATAAGGACCATCCGTTTTTGAAATTAAAACAAAATACAAAATATTTGAGATAAAAGCAATCTTTTTTTATTTTAAAGTACGACTTATGAAAATTATGTTTTGAATAACACATCATCCAAAGATCTACCTTTTGCAGGATCAAATTCGATCAACACAATTTTCGGTGACCGTTTGCAATAAATCGGGTGTAGTTTCATTTATGGAGCGTTCGATGTTCAATTTCAAAGCGTTTCTAGTTCGAGGTTTGTTGGGATAGACCAACAAACACAAATACCCCTCAAAAGGAAATCCGAAGGTATTCAATCACAACTTCTTAGAGGCCAGTTAACAGTTTTATTCCTGTAGCTTACAGACTCACCAAACTTTTCTCTCAATAACTGGGTAGTGGCATTGGTAAAATGTGGAGTTGCACCATCTTATTGGAAAAACATGTTTTGCAACTCAATTTCATTCAATTTTGGCCACAAAAAAACTTTTAACATTCATGGACAACGCCTCAACATTGACTGTTACCGCATCTCCATTTGTATTTTCAAAAAAATAAAGACCGATGATGTCACCAGTACATAAAACACACCAAACAGTTACTTTTTCGAATGCAAAGGCTTCTCGTGAATCTGTTGTGGATTATCTTTACACCTAAAATGACAATTGTATCTGTTTACAGAGCTGTTTAATCAGAAATGAGCTTCATGCAAAAAATGATTATTTTTTTAAAGTCAGGTCCAATTTCAAGTTGCTCTAGATCCCATTCGACAAACACGCGACGCTTATGCTGGTCAAGTGGCTTCAGTTCTCGAGTCAGCACGACCTTATACGATTGCAAACTTAAATTTTGTTAAAAAAAATTCCAAGTTGTCATACCTGAAAGCCCAGGTTCTTGAGAACGTCGATTAATCAATCGATTTACATATTTTCTAACACTGGCACTTACAGCGTCAATATTATTTTGGTTTCTTGCTTTTCGTTTTCTTATTTGTGTTTTGGTATTGTGTAAGGTGAAGTTTATTTCGAATTTTTCTACGATTCAACGAATAGGAAGCATATGAGGACGATTACCTGAAACAAAATCTTCACGAATATCACGTTGAGCATAAAGAGAAGAATATTTGCTTTTATAAAATTTTTGGATGATAACCAAACGTTGTTGAAGCCTGTGTTTCTCGACGATGAATTGTCAATCTATACTAAACACAAATGACAGCTAGTGACATCTCTATCAATTTAAATGTGGCTGCCCTGACGTTTTGAAAACATATCGTCTCTATTGGGAAACCCTGTATATTCTATAGATAAACTTTAACCAATTTTTTCCAACGCTATTTTCTTTATTTATATGTATAATGTGATCTGACTTTTAGAGATATTGTATGCAGACTGTTGTTAATACATTCATCATTAACATTCATTCAAGGAGTGTTTATTCATAAGCAGATATATCTCCTAGTTCATTAAACAATCTTATAATTGCAGTATTTTCTTTATTATCTCTTTAATTGTAAATCTATGGTCCTCAGCATTCCTAACCTTTTTTAATCCGCTATGCGGTTTAGCTAATTATCTTACTCATTTTGTATCAATCTTAATATTGTTACGTTCTACGGGGTTCTGGATTTGTTTACTAACAAAACACAGCTTTTCAAACTACTATTTTATTATTACCAACTATTTTCCAACACCAGTGCCAACTAAAATATATCTCTTCTTACTATTATTAAATGTCCATAGAACTATATTCCACTATCACCTTCTATGATCGCTTTCTATATACCAACACTTACTGTTAACTCGCTTTATACTCTATGATCACTTTCACACCACCTTATTCAATACTAAACTCACTTATTCTGCGCACCACACGTCTATTTATACTGTCCCTATAGATTCTAGACCTTCTACAATATTCTACACCCGTCACTTCTGGTCCCTTCTAGAAGTATCATTCCAGAGCGTTCGCTGTTACCAACACAGTACCACACAGAAGAAGTAACAAAGTTCTTAAACTTAATTCTCATAGAAAAATGTGACAATATGTTTTCATAGTCATATACTTCAGTGTCATTTCTCTATATTTGTTAAACTATTTATTGACTCCTGCTTTATCTAAGTGTAATACGGTACCCACCTCCTAATCTTCTGCGATTTTATTTTACATACATGCCCTTCTGCAAGTGTCTAACAGCAGCTTTATATAATTTTTCACTAGATTCTCAATTATTTTTCTACTGATTTTAACATAAACCACTGCCTATTCGTTTTTAGACCTTTTCACTACTTTTCTAAGCTTTTCCACAATAATTGCTTCTGCATCGTTGGTCGGCTCTGAATTCGTCAACGACACTGTTACTTTGCTGGTTTGTACAACGGCTTATACAGAAAGCATTTAAATTAATTTTAAGTAACCTGCCCGTCTTATTGTTATCCCCACCTGTCCCACTTGTCTCACCTGTCTTTGGCTTACTTTTGTTTTGCTTGTTAGCCTTGAAGAGCTCCTACGCGATGGTTTTCTTATTTAAATCCCAAAAAAAAATACTATTAGGAAGTAAAAACCACATTCTCAATAAGATATAAATTTAACAAATAGTTAATAATAAATAAAGTAACTTTTGACTTCCAATAAATGTATTTACGTGCTAACCTTTTGCAAAGTTATGGTCAAATAATAAAAAAGTCTGGACGCAGCAAGGACATTTTGGTAGTGAATTTTCTTAAAAATGTTTTTAATAGGAAAGATAATTTTTTTAAGAAGGCTTTCATCAAATTTGTTTACCAGTATAACCTATATAGGAGAAACAATGTACCATATTTTATCAAAATCACTTTATTGTTTGAAAATGTACAAAAATCTTCCGAAAATAAACTTACAATGTGGTCAAAAAAACTAGTTTCCTGACCAACGAACCTTAGGTTAATAGTAAATTAAGCTATCGAAAGTAACATTTTATGAAAATTCACTACCATAACGCACTTGCTGAGTCCCGAATTTATTTTCTTACAAACGTGCATTATCTTCCGAGGGACAATGCAAAAATTGCAATAATATAAGGCGTGTTTGATTAGGAAAAAAATTGCATGACCAGCGACTTATGGGCCACCTGTGATTGTTAAAATAATTTTGTAAGATGCAGCTCCAGACATCGTATAATTAACATTTATATTTTTTTTCTCATATCTTGTATAATAATGGATATATTCAGCTTTACCCTAGAAATGCGTGATCCTGTATATATGAAAACAGATAAAAACTCAAACTAACCCGGATATGGGTTCTATGGAGCCTAGTTCGCGCTCATTTGAAGAAATCTTTTCAAAATTCAGAAGTCACTAAAATTGTATCCAACTCTATGAGTAAAATTGTGATGGCCAAAAATAAATATGAATATGCCTACATTTGTATTACAAAAACAGAAAACAAAATACTTATTTACATGTCACTGTAAAAGTAGATCTGATATTTATCAAAATAATTTGTCAGTTGAATATGTCATGTACTGTTGCCGTGGGCTAATATGCACTATTGAATTACGCCTTATAGGAATCTTGTTTTTTTTCTGGAGTACGAAAGCTTATTTTACTGTTTAAACATTTTTCTATCCCTTAACCTGAAATGGTTTTCGTCTCATTTAACGTTACTTCATTATAGCGTCACAGTAGGTTTTTGAATCTAGGAATTATTCTATTTTGTGTGAATTTTTTATTGCATACCTAGAGCAAGTTTTATTTTCCTTCAATTATAACTGACAATTTTAAGTAAATTCCTATATTTTCTGTGCCCAATGTGTTGAATGGATGAGAGACGGGAGAAGGAAATTTCATTTAAAGTAAAAAGTACTAAGAGAACTTTATTCGAGGCACGAGCGTTGTTTCCCTTTCTTTTAATATTAATAACATTTATAGGTAAATTATCAGATTAGCGTATTGTTCGTTTTTTGAAAAAAAAATTCAGAAACATGCTTAGAGGAACCCCTTTATGCATTAACCTTGAGACAAATGGTGTGTTCTCAACTCCACAGTACAGTTAAGAGACCTAAAGTAAATTTGAGGTTCTGTGCAAGGTTAACATGCTACAACGGAGCTAGAAAAGCAAACTGTAAAAAACTCACCTTACAGAAGTCCATGGAAATGAGAAACTACTTACCAACACCGTTTTTCCATAAAAAGCTTCTTCTTTGCCCAATTGAAAAAAAAATCGCTAAATAATAAGCGTAATCTGATTCGTTATCACAATTAAATACATAACTGAAACTGCTACCAAAGCATCACATAAAGGGTCTAATTTAAATTAATTTTCTGCAAATAATATTTAATAAAATAAAGAATTATTAGTATTCAATAAGGTACTCTATCTAGAACATGTCAATTTTGACGTTTCGAATCGTGACTTTTTTGATGTTTTAAGAAGATAAACTTAAAAGCTTATAACTTTTTTTTATTTTAACGTAGATATTCAAATGTTGGTGCATGGTTTTCTTTTTATGATATAAACCCTCGTACCCAATATGGTTGCCCTAACTTTGTTATTTTCGGAGATATAAAAATTTTCCGAAAGAAAACGCAAAATTTTTTGGGAAAAACTATTCCGATTTTCCAGGCTAACGAACTTATGCAAGCCACTTGCGAAATGAAGGTACTCACCAAGTTTAGCAAAATCGGTCCATTTTTTTTATGTTACATACATAAGTGACACATAAATATATAAATATATAGTGGGTCCAAGGGGTCTTAAATAGCGCTTATTTGAAGAAATTTTTTCAATATTCAAAAGTCGCGATCTCCTCATTAGTGAATTTTTTAAAGAAAATTCACTAATAGGGCTTAGTGAAGGTCATTAACACAAATAAGCAAATCCTATTAGTTGTAGCCGCGAAATCAAGAACAATAAAATATTTAAAAGTCTGTGACCAATGGATTTAAGTTTCCGATGTCATCCCAAACTTGCACACACTTTGCTGGTTTTTCAATATTTTTGGTGCTGTTCTGTTCTGCTCACTCAAAAACTTTTTGGAATCTAGTCTCCACTTTTTGAATCTTATATCTTCTCTCCTGAATATTTCCCTAATTCCCTGTATGTTATTAAAGATTTCGACGTTACCCCGCTTTGTGTTTTTCGTGTCGTGCGGAAGAGTTTCTATTACCTTTTATGTCGTTTTCTAGTTTTTCTCCAAATCCTTTCCATTACCGTTTTCTGCTCTTATCAACAGTTTTACTATCGTTTTTTTACAAACCTTATAAATTGCATCCGTTTTGCTACCATAGTTATTTGTCAAGGCTCTTTCCTTAATTATTTTTTTCTTGTTTTATTCCTCAATTTATTTTTATCTCGTAGAATATGTGCTCAGCGTCCGGTAGGGTTGACTGAAACTCACATTTTCTGTTTCTTTCTAAATTAGTTTAAAAACTCATCGCTTAGCTAACGAGTCGTCACTGCCTCGCTGCCAGTCTGGCTTTGGCCCTAACCCACTGGGACAGCACTTAATTGCGTTGCTCGATTCATGAAATGTGCGTGGGTTTTGCTAAAATGCAGTTTTTAGTAGTCTAGGGAGATGGAGTCTGGTAAACGAAGTGCGGGAATTCGTACTATGCAGTCACAGGAGTAAACTGATTTTAATTGTCCCGTTACAGAGCTAAATTAGATGAAATCGGTATGTGATACGTGAGATAAAGTGAGAGGCAGTGAAAGAGTTAAAATGTGGAAATTATTCCTGCGTGAAGAGTATAAAGTGTGTGTAAAAAATTGCAATGAACAGTTCCTTAGAGGTTAGAGTACCCTTTTTAAACTAAAAATATTTTACAAATCTGTGTATCTAATCTCTTTTAAAAATGCAGTAAGGGACTCTAAAATACCTACAAATTAAATTTTTGTGCACCAGACAACAACACTTATGGGATATTTAAAATATGTTTGTAATTGTGAAAAAGTACAAAATTTGATAGCTGCATCATTAGCGCAAATTTTAAAATAAATGTATCGAGGTTGAAATCAGTTTTCAAGAAAAGTGTCAAGCCGCTTTACAAGGGTGGCGAAAAAGCTAGTCTTCTGAATTAGAGGCCGATTTCTCGGGTGTTTTTGTTTGCTAATGTGTTTGAGGTGATTTTAAAGGAGAGGATCAACACATTTCTCGAAAAACACGGCGTAATATCACCGTGTCAGTACGGATTTACCACACGTAGGTCTACCCAAAATGCGATTGTGACAGTTATATCTAGTTTGCATCAAGCAATAGGTAATAGTCTAAAGAATTATGTGTTTGGTGAAGGCCTTTGACGCGGTCGATTATGCATTGTTGCTGGTAAAACTTGAAAAAATTGGTTTCACAGGTGTTGCTTTTGATATGATGCGCAGTTACCTTTCTGGGAGAGAGCAGTGTGTTGATATTGATGGACGGCTTAGTGGGGTTTATACTGCTGAGAGCGGTGTGCCACAAGCAACAGTAATGGGTCCCCTCTTGTTCAATGTTTGTGTTAACGACCATCTAAAAAAAATGCGCTACCATTACGCACTTACTTAGTAAATTCTCATAAGGAAGAGGTAACGATGGTGAGGGTTTAGTAATTTTTTTTTGAACGAGTGCGAACGAGGGCCCCTAGAACCCATACCCAAGATGTGTTTAAATGTTTATATATATATATATATATATATATATATATATATATATATATATATATATATATATATATATATATATATATATATATATATGTGTGTGTGTGTGTGTATCCAACGAAAACTTAACTCATTTGAACAAATCTTGTGAACCGATCTAAAAAGATTTTTAGGTAACCGTAGCGGGCAGTAGTAGTTGTAGTAAGATGTTAGGCCTACCTTGATTATTTAGAGATAACCCAGCAACCCTATTAATCTAAGCTTCAAATTTATTATTAACCTGCCAAATATAAAACAAATTTTTATGTAAATTATTCAGTAAAGACAAGGTTATTCTTGATAGCTATGCGAAGATAAAATTAGTGAATCACAGTTGCTCACAAATATATCATACTACATGCTTACGATGACATTAGTCTTAACCAAAAATTTCATATTTCTAAGACTACCGGTAGAAGTATCTGGCTCTGCGGAAAAAGTTCTTAAACAATGGTATCAAGATAAGCTTAAAATTATCTTCTCTAAAATGTGGAAACTTCACTTAAATGGATTTATGTGAGGAATGAATGCCAAATCAAAAGCAGAAGGAAAACACAAATATACATTATTTGTTCAATAGTAATAATGAAGTATTTGCATATATGGAAGGTCATGTTAAGAATATTTATATACTTATATCACCAATGATGCAAAACCTTATCTGCTGACATTCACTAAAACTTAAGACCCTTAAAATATTCGAATTTTATTTGCAATACGATCAAACTGAATTTTTTTCTTAATCTCATTGTTGAATTAGTTAGCCTAATATTCGTGTTTTGTTTCTCGTTGTAGTAGCAGTAGTGCTATAGTGAATCTCATTATCGCACTATGGGCTGTTCACCCAGGCTAGAGAGTTAGATCAACCACCAAAATCTTCGCATATCAATAACAAGTATGTTTTCTCGAATTAAGTTGATTTTTGGTATATGAGTACTATTTTACTCAAAGTCTATTGACAACATTGAAATTACCACAATTGTTCAACTTTCAACGTAGTGACAGTTAAGCTTTATGAATTGTTGATGACGTAACTGTCTAGCTTGAGTGAATGCCCCTTGTGCTATAATAAACAGCTTTATGTTACTTAAATCCGATAACATAATCCGTCTATTATATCAGCAGATAAACATATTTTTATTACAATGTCCTTTTGAATATATAATGAAAATTATTTTGATTTTTAGACTACATTATCATATTGTTTTGAATCAAGCGCTGAATGAGCAGGATTATGATCGGAGGCTGGATCATTGCCATTGGCTATTAGACATGATCAATGAAAATCCTAATTTTTTAACACAAGTTCTTTGGAGGGACGAGGCTACTTTTCATAGCGACGGTAATGTTAATTTGCATAATATGCATTATTGGTCTACCGAGAATCCCCACTGGATGCGAAAAGTTCAACATCAAGGACGCTGGAGTCGTAATGTATGGTGTGGCGTAATAGGAGGTACAATTATTGACCCTATTTATTTGACCAGTCTCTTACTGGTAACCTCTTCTTGGAGTTTCTAAGAAATAAATTGCCAGTTTTATTAGAAGATGTGCCCTTTGAAACCAGGCAAAATGTGTTTCATTTTTGAATTAATTTGCGAGAACATCTCGACGAGACGTATACAGGCCGATGGATAGGATGAGGAAGCATATTTCCCTGGCCAGCGAGGTTACCTGACTTAACATGCTTATACTTTTATTTGACGAATAAAGGACCTTGTCTTCCAAACAAAGCCTACGAGCAAGGAAGATATGAAGAATAGAATCCGAAATGCAATTCGTAGTCTGTCAACAATGGAAGTGGAAGCTGCCGCCGTTTTTTCGACTCGAAATAGGCTCGAGCAGTATATACAAGACACTTTGAGCATTTAAGGAGACACTAGAATGCTTATCTTTTAGAATTACATACAGAGGGAATGAAATATTTTGTTTTAGATTGCAGTATCAGTTTTTCATTAATATCTCTGGCTAAACAAAAGATAGAGACTTGGAATTTCCACCACTTGCTTTGGACTTTAGTCCTCTCTCTACCTATGTAGTAATATTTATATCACTGTGATTAGGTTTCTTGTGAAAAATCATAAAATGTGTTAAAGTTTAAAAAAGCGCCATCTAGTGATTACAGTAACAATAACAAAGACATGGCTTTTAATGTAGTTAATAGAGCAAGAAATACTCCTTTAAATGACACTAAGCTCACTATTTTCCAATGAGGCGATCCCGAGATATCGCATTTTTTTCTAATCAATGTTTGCCTTACCCCCACCACTTTATCTGAAGAGTTAGAGAAAAATAGTCAAAACAGAAATTATTCGTGATACACACGATATTTATTTGCAGGTATTTTCAATAAAGTTTATCTGGACACATTATTGAGATATCCTATTTTTTCCATTTCCTCTTGGTGTTACTCCCCCTAGCGGGCATCTGACGAACTTGAAAATAATTACCAACGATTTCCCTTGGCCACATTTACTAAAGATATTTTCTCCCAAAGCCCCATGGTGAACGGCTTCCGAGATACAGCCGCTTACCTCGCTTAATTGGCCACCCGGTACAAATTCTATGAAAATTCACTATAACGAACTTGCTGCGTCCTGAAACGTTATTTTGTTATTTAAAATATTCCTACCACCATAACGCACTTGCTGCATCTAGATTTCTTGAACAGTTGTCAACTCTTAAAGTAATACATTTTAACGAAAAACATTTTGGTGAATATGCACTTGCTGAGCTGAAACTATTTGATATACATATAATATAAATTTATAATATGATTGCAGGTGAATGACATTGCAGTAAATATACAAAAAAGAACAAAGCTCTGCTTAAAATATTAAGAAATCAATTGGCTCATAAAACGGTTTTACTGCTGTGATTTTTCACCATCCGTGCGTCATAAATGCCAACCATTTACGACCTCTGCACACACGCTTTCATAAATCATACCAAATTAATTTAAAAAAATATTCAAACAGAGCAACTATGTGCCGGCACATTCAGTTTCATATTTTGGCTTTCTCCTTTTTATACTATTTTACTTGTAGTTCTTTATTAAACTGGACAGCTATTCAACAAACCATGCAATTGCAGGTTTTATACCGAGCTTTACAAGTTGGAAACGATTTATAAAAATTACAGGTCAACATATCGAGGCTATTTTTTTCACAATTGCTGCTATCAGATCCCATTTGACTGTCCGCTATATAACTTTTATTTAGCTGGTCTTTGTAAGTGTCAACCGCAGCCAATGGAATTGTTGGGGGAGAGTTTGAAATATTGACACTCAAATGCTAGCCTACAATTTACATATGGAAATTCTAGAGAAATGTGGATAAAGCCTGCTACTTGGCTAAAAAGGGTGTTTCACAGATTCGCAAATTTTCTCCAGAAAAAAAGTAATCTGTGGAAGTAGCTAGACTGAGTCTTGGTTGCATCTAACGTTGTTTTATGCTAAATACCAATCTTCCTTCATTAATTGTTGTTGTCCTGACTTTGTAAAACCGTTACATATTAAATACAGACATGAACACTATATCTCTGGCTTCCCAGAGAGAGAGAGAGAGAGAATTTTCTTTAAAAAAAAACACTGTTGAGGAGATCGCGACTTTTGAATTTTATAAAAATTTCTTCAGATGAGCGCCAAATGGAACCCCTGGAAGACAAAGCCGACGTCAGTTTCAGACTTTATATATATATATATATATATATATATATATATATATATATATATATATATATATATATATATATATATATATATATATATATATATATATATATATATATATATATATATATATATATATATATATATATATATATATACAGGGTGGTCCTCCGGGAGGTCCCGCGATCGATTGCGCGAAAACTATCAATAGGAAAAACCTGAAAATTGGATATTACACTAAAGTCGTTGGGGGACACAGGTTAAAAATATTTTCAAGATGGCGGCACTTCCGGTTATACCGGAAGTAGATGTCGATTCACTTATTTTAAATGGAACACCCTATATTTTATTGCAGTTTCGATTTCCACAATAAATTCTGAACACTTTTTGTAAATAATGTTATATACCTATCATCAACAGTCCAGAATATATTTAGACTTTAAGATAAAATTTGACATTTACGGCCAGTCATAAAGATACCGATATTTTTATAATAAGAACATATTTCGTTACGATTTTTAGAATTATCCTGAAAGATATTTCACTTCATCTATTTCCACATCGAAGCTAAGAATAGAGTATACAGAGTGTCCAAAAAAAATTCTTGAAGTTTGCAATGAGAAATTGCAAAAATCTCGCGATTTTCAAATTGGAACCCCCTTTTTTCATAACACTATCGTGTTATGCTCAAAAAATCACTGATACTTTGTATGTAATTACCTATACCTAAATCAAACGGTTTTCATTTTATTTTGAAAAAACTCAGTTCAAAGCCTGATATTTTGTTAAATTTTTTACCATAAGCGTTAGCCATGGAAAATAAATTGCCGCGTGTGTTTCTATGGAAACTTTGACAGTTTTTGATTAACTAGCTAATAATGGCATGGTTAAATTACACACACGAAAACTATTTAAATCTTATTTACTATTTATGTACAATGTAATAAAGTAATTTCGCGAACGTGTGATACATTTGTGTGAGACATACTTGGTTCTCGGGTTGAACCGCGTCCAGAATTTATGAAAACTGGACGTTTCGGCTACTGTTTTGGAGCCATTTTCAAGAGGTAAAGGAAATATGTAAAGACACTCTAAGGCCTTAACCTGCCTACTCCTTAGAGCGGTAGACAAAGGTGGGTTGGGTTGTTGTATCTCGGTTACGGGGCCTAAATCTGCCTACTCCCCAAATCTCGCCGGAAATCGTCTGTGAGTCTCAGTGTGTCTAACCCTAAGCCTAGATCTCTTTGAAGCCTAGGGTTGGACACACTGAGACCTCACAGACGATCTCTGGCGATATTTGGAGAGTAGGCAGATTGAGGCGCCGTAATCGAGCTACAACAACCCAACCCACCTTTGTCATATATATATATATATATATATATATATATATATATATATATATATATATATATATATATATATATATATATATATATATATATATGTATACGTCTCACACCGACAACTCAAAAAGTAATGGGTGAATTTGGTGAGTACCTTCCTTTCGCGAGTGGCTTGAGTAAGCTGGTTAGCCAGGAAAATCGGACCAGTTTTTTTCCCGGAAAATTCTGTTTTCTTCGGAAAACTGTTTTTATCTCCGTAAGTAACAAAGCTGTGGCAACCAAATTTAGTACGCGGGTTTAGATCATAGAACAACCATGAACGAAAATCTGGATATCTACGTTAAAAGAAAAAAGTTATAACTTTTTAAAGAAAAAGTTTAACAGAAATGTCGTAAGAAGTTATAAAGCCTTAAGTTTCAGCTTCAGCGTCATTGTTCTTTATTTTATTAAAGTATTTGCAAAAAATTAATTTCAAGTAGACCCTTTATGTGATGTTTTGGCAGTAGTTTCAGTTATAGAATTTATTTCTTTAGCTTATTCTGTTAATACTGGAACTTTCGATGAGCACTAATAAGTACACTGGGAGAACCTAAATCACCACAACACATCTTCTTAAAGACCTAACGATCGTTTCGCTAACAACGTTGGCATCATTAAAGGATGAAAAAATTCTGTATTTTCTATGCAACCAAAATAAATCACACACATAAATCTATTGTTGCATTAAAACTTTTGCAATATAGTTAGACATATTTTGTTTCAAGTAAATATCTAGTTAGAAAGAAGAACTTCCAGGAAAAGGGAATTCATTACATCAGTTTGCTCGTATAAGGCAAGGTACATATTGTTATGTATGTGCTTTTTTACCTCTAAAACATCAAAAAAGTCAAGTTTGCGCTTTTCATTACAATAATGTAATTGCTGTGCGGTTATTTACTGTGGGTCTATCTTGTGTATCAATAATATGTTTTCCAAATAAATATAGACTTGTCAGAGTGGTTACTTCTAAGTGAAGGAATGTGTTCCTTGTATCTGGTATTAAAATATCTAGAAGTTTGGCCGATGTAGATTGCGCTACAGTGTGTACAATCTAATTCATAAACTTCCGCTTTTTTCAAAACATATAATTTTTATTTTGCATTAAATAACAAATCACGTGTCGTGTTGTAAGATTTAAAATTTCCAGCAAATTCTTTTTAAATGGACACCTTCTCTGATGCTTTGGAAGTAGTTTTAGTTCAATTTATGGTTTAAACTTGTATAAGTTTTAGCTAATTTTCATAGAAAAATTCGTTAATGAGGAGACCGCGGCTTTTGAATTCTAAAAAGATTTCTTCAAATGAGCGCAAACTAGGCCCCTAGAATCCATACCCGGGTTTACTTTATGTTTAATGTATACAGTGTGACGCATTTCTACGGCAAAGCTTAATGTAATTGTTATTATGCAAGATACGAGAAAAAATTGTGTACGTTACCTATAGGGTATTTTGAGCTGCATCTTATAAAACTATATTAACAACCACAGGATGGCCCATAAGTCGTTGGTGATATCTATATATTTTTTAAACATTCCTTATGGCATTTTTGCATTTTTTATCGAAACATGATGCATGTTTCTAAAAAAATGGAGACGCAGTAAGTGTGTTTTAGTATCGAATTTCCATTAAACGCTTCATAATTCAATAACGCAATTTGCTATTAACCTAAGATTCGTCAGCTAGGAAACGAATATTCTCGGAAACGTTTTAAGTTTATTTTCGGAAAATTTTTGTACATTTTAAACAAGTTATGTTGGTAAAATATGGTACATTGTTTCTACTATACAGTGTGCCCAAATTGGTGATGCATGTATTGCGATCTCCGAAACTGTTAGAGATAGGAAAGCGGTTAAATAGGGAAAGCTTTAGACAATTCTGTTTGTAATTGATAACCGTTTAGTTTACGATTGTATCTCTTTTGGTTTTTACGATATTTGAAAAAAACTAAAATGACGCATTTGCGAAAATACCCTGTATTTTCCTTATTCATGAAAATTTCTGAAATCTGTAATAACTTTCTCATAGCAACTTTTTACGTACAAAACTTCTGTGCAGTCAGATTTTATTTCCATCATTTTGATAGTTTGGAATCATCATCAACTTTGTTTTTTCATATGGGCGCCATATTAGATTTTCACGGTTTTGAGAAGCCTCTGTTTTTGCCTTTACAAATATGTATCAGACTTAGTGAAAAAAGTTAGGATATGGGTTGAAAAACGAAAAAATATGATTTTGTTACGAATTTGGCAACGTCGCACGAAGAAACACTCACACTTAAGGTGATTCTACTGCATTTAATCTCTTAAGTAGAATTAATAACAACATAAGTAATTATAAGTAATAGTTCGTCCTGTGTGAAAATCTTTTGAAAACATAGAAATTACCCTTTTTGAAATTTTAACGAAAAAGAAAGGAAAAACAATGATGTGCAACCGCAACGGGCCACTGTTTGATATTATTCTTTCGCCAAATGTCTCAGATAAAAAAAATCTTACTTCCTTGGAATTATGGGCGGGGCAGCCGTCATGTTGAAAGCATACATTACGGAACTCATTATCTGGGAGAACTTCTATAATTGCTGGTACTATTTCATTTTGCAACATTGCAAGTATCTTTGTCCTGTCAATGCTTGATCATAAATAAAGGGCCCAATTAGTTGATTTCCTATTAAAATAAAATAGTTTAATTTCTTCTTGCGATAGGAATAATATTATATTATTTTCAGAATAAAGCAAAAAATATCTCACCATACATTCCACACCAAACATTAAAGCCAAATAGAACTTGCAATCTATGCTGTTTCCGCAGCTGAGGGTTTTCGGTAGGCCAATACTGATGATTATGTTTGTTGAATATTCCACAATTTATAACATAAGTTTCGTCCGTCCATACAATGTTATTCAAATTATCTTGACTTTTTCCCTGGTACCAATTGCAAAAAGTTACTCTTCTGTTAAAATCACCTTCTCGAAGTCCTTGTACGATGGTGGGCTTATACGGACGATAATGTTGTTTTTTCAAAACGTCGTGAACTGTTGACTTAGCAATATGTAGCTCCCTGCCAGCAATCCTTGTAGAGGGCATAGGATTCTCATGAAAATATTCTTGAATACTTCTGTCACGATTTTCACTATCCTTATAATTAATTCTTAGACCGAGGTTTCCCAAAAGCTCCGAATTCAAGTAAATTCGTTACAAGTTTAGAGAAATACCTTTTGTTGCGTTGTCGTCTGTTCGGGTAATTTCTAGTATATGATACTAACATATCAAACTTTTCTTCATTCGAGACATTTTCTGCCATTCTGAACACTAGGCCCGAGTCAAGACATAAAACGCGTTTAAATAAAGACAAGCGTTCACAGTTCTGACAGAAGCCGTGACAGATTTAAAAATTTTCATTCGTCTAAAATCCAAAGTCTACTAGAGCATTAATGTATCACGGATAAATATATTTCAACAAATTATTTACTGAACTTTTGGTTATTTCGAATATTTAAATGATTTTTGGGTCATATTGGTGTTCTGATAAATAATAATTCAATTCGTTTATGTATTTCTCAAAATTTATGGCTTTTTTTGACGTTATTTTCTGTTGCACGGTACGATTGTGATATATCATAAACAATGTTGACTGTAACACAATTGATCGAGTTACCAGATCGGTGATAAAAAAAATGTGCGAAATGTATGGAAGCAAATGGGTCGCATTTTGAACGTTAAATTAGACATTTTATTTTGGTAATTATTATGTCATTTGACACATTATTGTTTTTTCCTTCCTTTTTTGTATTAAAATTTCAAAAAGGGTAATTTCTATGTTTTATAAAGATTTTCACATAGGAGAAACTATTACTTATAAGGATATGCTGTTATTAATTGTAGTTAAAAGATTAAATGCAGTAGAATCACCTTAAGTGTGAGTGTTTCTTCGTGCGACGTTGCCAAATTCGTAACAAAATAATATTTTTTTTGTTTTTCAACCCATAACCTAACTTTTTTCACTAAGTCTGATACATATTTGTAAAGGCAAAAACAAGGGCTCTTCAAAACCGTGAAAATACAATATGGCGCCCATATGAAAAAACAAAGTTGATGATGGTTCTAGACTATCGAAACGTTGTAAATGAAATCTGACTACACAGGCATTTCCTACGTAAAAAGTTGCTATGACAAAGTTTTTCGTAAATTTTCATAAACAAAGAAAATACAGGGTATTTTCGAAAATGCGTCATTTTAGTTTTTTTCAAATATCGTAAAAACCAAAAGAGATAAAATCGTAAACTAAACGGCATTAAATTAAAAACAGAATTGTCTAAAGCTTTCCCCATTTAACCGCTCTCCTATCTCTAACAGTTTCGGAGATCGCAATACATGCATCACCAATTTCGGGCACACTATATAAGTTATACCGGTGACCAAATTGATTCCTGCTTGCATCAAAGAGACATTTTTTCTCTTAAAACATTTAAAGAAAAGTCACCTCCATAACGCACTTGCTGCGTCCAGACTTTTCTTATATTTAATTTGAGCTTGTTTCTTGTTGCCTGATATGTACTAATAGAGATCAATTAGTTCGTGTTGGCATTAAGAATCAAACAATATTGTATTTTATTTTAAAAAAAGCCTGGACGCAGCAAGTGCGTTATGGTAGTGAATTTTCATAGAAATGATCTGGCACAAAATATATTATTATAACTTTTTTTTCTTGTAACATAGAAATCTAAATTTTGGTGTATAGTTTACTTTTTATATCCTAAACCTACCTACCAAATTTGGTTATCATAGATTTCTTATTTTTTAAGATAAAAATTTTTTTCAAATTAAAACTCAAAATTTTCCCGGAAAACCTCGTCCGATTTTTTTGATTAACAAACTTGTCAAAGTCATTTACAAAAGGAAGGTACATGCCAAATTTTATCAAAATCGGCCCATTATTTTTTGAGTTATAGGTGTGATACATATATATATATATATATATATATATATATATATATATATATATATATATATATATATATATATATATATATATATATATATATATATATATATATATATATATATATATATATATATATATATATATATATATATATATATATATATATATATATATATAAACATATAAAAATTGAAACTGACCCAGGATATGGGTTCTAGGGGTCCTAGATCGCGCTCATTTGAAGAAATTTTTTCAAAATTCAAAAGTCGAGATCTCCTCATTAGTGAATTTTTTCTAAGAAAATTCACTAATACAAAATGCCACTCTGTCCTACTCACCCTATCTTGCATTTATGGTGCCTTTGTATTAATATGCGTACTAATCAGAAAGGCATAGAGCACTGAAGAGAAAGACAGCTATATATTAGCGTATGATCATTGGAGAGCAATGTCAAGGGACTAGTAGCTAACTATAAAGGCATAGGAAGTGCAACGCCAACGTTGGTTTTGTACCGAATTAAAGCATACAATGCGTATTACAGGACACGGAATAGAGTTACAGTTGCGGCACAGTATAACCACTGTTCCCCGGTAGTATCAAGCTGAAGCTATTCGGTATCTAGAACGTAGTATTTCGCATTGCGGAGACCAATTAAAAACTAGATTAGTTGGAGGTCCCAAAGGATCGGCCGTCTCTGTTTTATTTGCGCTAATTCGATTAGCAAGCTTTACGTGTCTAATGCCCGGAGTTATGACGTTAAATTTATTATTCTGCATCGTAATTAAATAGGTTCTAACAGGGTGTTTGATGCAAAAGACAGCATGAGTCATTTTATTCAGTTTAAAACGACGGAATAAAAAAGTATAAATACATTATTTAATTTTACTGTGTGTATAAATTTTATAAAATTAGTGTGTTTTATCAAAAGTATACAATACATAAACTGTTCAATTTTGTTATTAATAATATGTCATAACATCATGGGACAACTTGCATAAAGCTTTTGTTTATGTTAGTGTTTATGGTGTTCCGATTTACTGGATAGTTTTTATTGTCATTTCATTATTGATTATTATTTGCTATCTAGTAGTAGTAGTAGTAGTAGTAGCAGTGGTGGGGAGGACAAGGCCAAGCAAGTAGGCGACAATCGGCCCTTTTTGCCAACCCCAGCAACCCAGCAACCATGCTCTACTCTTCCTCGGTTCCGTCGCCAAACCGCCTCGACCTCGAGATGAAGGCCGTGGCGGTCTTCAATTGGACGGTACTTACCTGATTCCTCTGCAGAGTCCTCAACCCAAACAATTCTGCTCGAAGACTCCCAAAAGCCTCGCATTCACACAGGTAGTGGTAGGACGTTTCTTCATCCTCGACGCATTCCTGGCAAATGGGATCCGTCTCTACGCCTATCAATGTGAGGAGTCTTCTAAGGGCGCAGTGTCCTGTCAGCACCACAAGGATGCGGCGAAGCGTAGGTCGACTCCTTCCGAGTAGCCAGACAGCTTTATCTCTGTCCGGCCCGTCCACGAAGTCCCTCGCCTGCCTCCAGCTACCAACCGACTCCCAGTGCCTCTCCATTGCTTCCTCGGTCCACCTGTCTAAGGCGACAGAGACTGTCTTCCTACTTATGCCTATCGCAGGCTCCGGGCCACAGAACGGCCGCCGGAAACTGAGTCTTGCGAGATTATTTGCTATCTACGTCGAACTAAACATGGAAATAGTTAACAAAGTGGTTTATAATCCACAGAATGTTGCCATCCTAGGCTTTTTTGGGTTCATGTAATTCAAAATGTATTAAATAGTAGCTCCTATTTATATCTCCTTCACAAAAACAAAGAAAAAAACAAATTTAAATACACAATAGTTAGCTCGCTTATGTTAGATTAAAAACTTCGTTCAAATATAGCATCAAAATTTTTGTATTTTGGTATTTAATAACAGAGAGGTCCGTTACAAGGTAAACGAAGACGTTAGCGACCAGCGTTTTTAATTTTGTAACATTATTTGTTTACTTATTTATGTATCATTACATTACCCAACAGGACAAGCCCAATTATTGGGTAGAAAATACAGAAATGACCGACAAAAAAAAAACAACTACGTAAACCTTACAATAAGGCAAAAACAAAGAAAGCAAACTCTTACGTGCAATAGGGAAAAACAAGATTAAAATTAAAACTAAAGCACTTTAAACCATAATTTACAATTATATAACAGATTATAACTAAAAATGTAAAAAAAAATACAATAATAAATAAAGAGTAAAAAATAATTAGAAATACAAATCAGTCCTCTATAACAGTGAGACTGCTAACCTTCTGAGCAACCTTGGATCCGACACAAAGATATCAATGGAATACGCCTGCCTGTTGGCAACAGAACACAATTGAAAAGCGGTGAGAATTTCAGAAGATTAGTTCAAGTAAGTAACCAGAAGGTGACCGGATTTCTCGAAGACATTCTCGGAACATTAAAGTTAAGTTGCTCAAGTATACGAGAGCAGTCACAAGATTCCCTTACTAAAGCATTTAAAATAAAAAGTTCGGGATGCAGCAAGTGCGTTATAGTAGTGAATTTTATGAAATGTTTCAAAGTTGATCAACTCAATTTTCCATAAACTTAGAAAGCTTACTTTTGGTATGTAGTAAGGTCTTTCATAAGGGAAGATATGAACCAAATTTCATTAAAATAACTTTGTAATATTCGGAGAAAAAAATTTTTTTCGAAAGAAAATTCTAAATTTGAGAAACTCAATTTTCTATAAGTTTAGAAAGTTTAATTTTGGTACTTAGTAAGGTATCTACCAAGGCAACATAGATTATAAATTTCATTAAAACTGCTTTGTAATTTTCGGAGAAAAAAATTTTTTTCGAAAGAAAACTTAAAATTTTCCCGGGAAACTCTGTCCGATTTTCCTGGCTAACGAACTTATCCAAGCCATTAATAAAGTAAAGGCACCAGCCGAGTTTCACCGAAATGAGTTAATTATTTTTTGAGTTATCGGATATATATATATATATATATATATATATATATATATATATATATATATATATATATATATATATATATATATATATATATATATATATATATATATATATTTTATGTCAACAACACACCACGAGGGCTTACAGCCTAAATACTATCGTACCGTGGGTGTTGACAAGGAGGAAAGACGCAGCTTGTTAATTCTGGACTTGAAGGTTTGGAGGTTTGGAGGAGAAGGAAAAACATGTGCCGGCAAGGAATTCCACAACTTGGAAGTCCTCGGGACAAAAGAGCGGGCATAACAAGATGTTCTATGTCTGGTGACCTGGACATTAAAAGGGTGCATTCGCTCTGTTCCCCTGGTAGATCTGCTGGGGGCAGCAGGTGGGGGAATTATGGAGGAAAGCTCCTCTGAGCAGTGTCCGTGCAGATATCTATAAAAGAGAGAGAGAGGTCACCAACGGCACGTCGGTGGGCAAGGGATGGAAGCCTTTGGGTGAGGGTAGGGTCACCGATGAGACGTATAGCTCTCTTTTGAATGGAGTCCAGGATAGCGAGTGTAGAAGCAGCAGCTGCACCCCAGATGTGGGAGCAGTATTCGAGGTTTGGCCTTATTTGTGAAGTGTATAAGGTATAGAGATTAGTTGGTGAAAAGTATTTGCGAGCCCGGAAGAGGAAACCCAATTTCTTAGCAGCCGCTTCTGCAATTGATGTAACATGTTGGTGCCAATTAAGATTTCGATCCACAGAAATGCCAACAAGAGAAAAGGACTCATTACTTTGAATAACTTGGTTGTTCATTGTGATGGGTCTAGGGCTGCTGGATCTCTTGTGAGAAAGAAAGCAAGACTTAGTTTTGGTGGGGTTGAATTGTACAAGATTTCTACTTCCCCAGTCTAATATTTTTTGGAGGTCCACGGAGACAGAACCCTCCATGAGTCTGCGATCCTCATCTAATTGGGCTAAAGAGACAGGCTTAGAATATTGTATATTTGAGTGGAGGGTGCTGTCGTCCGCGTAACTGTGAACTGGGTTGGATGTGCTAGAGAGGAGGTCATTGATGTGGAGAAGAAACAAAGTAGGGGCTAAAGCTGAACCTTGAGGAACTCCTGCATTAATTGGATACAGTTTAGAGGAATGGCCATCCACAACAACAGATATGCTCCTGTTGGAGAGGAAATTTGCTGTCCAGGTACAAAGTTTTGGTGGTAGGCCATAGGCCGGAAGTTTATTAAGCAGCGCTGCGTGCCAGACCTGGTCGAATGCTTTGGATATGTCTAGAGCAACAATCTGGGATTCACCGTGTTGTTCCATAGACTTGTTCCAAGAATGGGTGACAAAGGAAAGGAGGTCGGCAGTCGATCTGCGCTGACGGAATCCATACTGCCTGTCGTGGATTAGACTGTGTTTTTCAAGGAATTTTAGTAGTTCGGTGTTTATATACTTTTCCATCACTTTAGAGATGACTGAAAGGAGAGAAATAGGCCTGTAGTTGCTAGGAAGCGCTTTGGATCCTTTCTTGGGGATGGGTTGTACTCGAGCAGTTTTCCAGTTACTAGGGAATATGCCTTTATTGTAAGATATCTGAAACAGACGAGTCAGGACAGGAGCAAGTTCTGGTGCACATTTTTTGAGAACAATTGCTGGGATCTCGTCAAGGCCAGAGGCTTTCCTGGTATTAAGAGAAGAGAGCATCTTTCGTACCTTTTTAGTTTTGAAAATGATATCAGTCATTTGTTGCGCGACATTGGGGACTGTTGGTGGTTGAACATTTGGAGGTGGGTTGAGAGTAGAATTTCTAGCGAACAACGAAGCAAAAAGTTCAGCCTTGCCCAGGGCGGTAGAAACAATTTCATCCCCTGAGACAAGAGGTGGGAACGTGCTCTTGCAGAAATTATTCCCAATAGACTTAGCAAGAGTCCAGAAGGGTTTGCCGCCGTTGGAGCTTGAGAGGACTTTGTTTTTGATGTGGTTATTAAACGAGTTTTTTGCCTCAGAAAGAATGCGGACATAGCGGTTTCTTGCGTCGTTGAATGCTTGACGATTTTCTTGACTGGGATTGTGTAGAAGCGTTTTGTGAGCTTTGACCTTTTCAAGTCTGGCCTTGTCACAGGATTTAGAGAACCAGGGCTTTTGAGTGGCTGAAGAGGTTTTCTGTGTACGTGGAATAAATAATTCCATGCCAGCTTGGATAATTTCGGTGACGTTTTGTGAGATATCAGAGGGGTCAGGATGAGAGAAGCAGACAGACGCCCATGGAAATGAGGAAAAGTAATCCCGCATTTCGTCCCAGTTTGCGGAGTTGTAGTGCCAAACGATACGTGGGTGTGATGACTGTGTGACCTCGGGTTGCATTGCACAGGAAGCAGTGACCATGCCGTGGTCTGAGCGACCAAGGGAGGCGGTGATTGATATCTTATAGCATTCAGGGTTTGTAGTAAGAAGGAGATCCAAGGGATTTGAGCTGTGTGTTGGGATACGAGGAAAGTAAGTAGGTTGCTGAACCATATTGGCCAAAGAATTGCTGACTGCAAAGGCCTCCGCTGCTCTCCCTTGTGGATCGGTTTTTGAAGATCCTAGCCATTCCTTATTATGGACATTGAAGTCGCCAAGAATAGTGACCTCGGAGGAAGGATATTCAGAAATCAGATAGTCGGTTTTTTCAGAAAGGTAGTCAAAGAGCTGGACAAAGTTGTTGTCAGAAGGTGACCGGTAAATGCAACAGATGAATTTAGTTGCAGCCCTGAGAGAGAGTTTTATCCATAGTATGTCTTTTCTTCCAGCTTCTAAATTGGGAAGTCTGGTGCAGGGTAGATTGCTACGGACGTATGCGCACACGCCTCCATGCAATCTAAAGGCAGTAAGGAGCTCATACCCCGGGAAATTAAGGTGATTAGTGGCTGTTTTGGCACTGATTTGAGTTTCGGTGAGGAAGAGGAGTTGGGGCCTGTTAGCCTGGAGGAAATGGTGGACGGAGTTCAGGTTAGAATTTAGGCCACATATATTCGAAAAGGATATGTTAAATCTTGATGTTGGCGCCCCCTGTACACCCCTCTCCCGGAGATCCGAATGGAGGGGTATTTTGCCTCCGGAATATTTTATACAAGGAGGAGCCATCATCATTTTTGCTTATAAGGGAAACCGACTCATACACCAAAACCGGAAACGTCTGTTGGGACTTCGCCGGCCCCTTGATGTATGGGGTGGTACCTCCTCGGGCGTGAAAAAATCCTTTACTATTACATAAAGGAAAATTCCACTACCACCTGCTCGATATATATATATATATATATATATATATATATATATATATATATATATATATATATATATATAAACATATGAAACTGACCCTGGATATGGGTTCTACGGGTCCTAGTTCGCGCTCATTTGTAAAAAAAATTTGCAAAGTGTCACCATCCATACCTCTTCACTTTTTAGTGAATTTTTTAAAATAAAACTTCACTAAAAATTAGTGCAGATTGTTTCCTTCTAGAATCTAGAATTGGTATTAAGAAGTCCTGCTGCATATACTCCGAAGGGTAACCCACAGAGGGATATATACCATTGAAGCGGAAGTAAAGATATTTTAGAAAGCGTCTTTGGATCTTTTCTAACTGGAGAGTATGGTTCTGGTAACCCGAAGACCATACAATTGAACCATACTTAAGGCTACTACGGATAAAAGTATATAAAAGCATTTTAAATGTGTCAATATTACTAAACTCGCGGCAATTCCTAATAATAAAGCCCATTAGTTTAAATGCACTGGATACAACATTCTCAATATGAGATAAGAAATATTCTATCAAATATTACGCCCAGTTCACGGATAGATACCGGCCTAGCCAGAAACACATTATTAAGACAATAATCAAATTGTATGGGCACCAACCTAAGAGTAAAGGAAAGACAACTACATTTAGCAATATTTAGAGAAATGTTATTTATATTGCACCACTCCTCCACTGCCTCTAATGCTAACTGAAGTCGAATACAATCATCTACCGGCCTCACCTCACAGAAAATTTTGATGTCATCGGCATAAAGGAGACATTCAACCCTCAAACCACCAACGAGATCGTCAATAAAAAGATTAAATAACAAAGGACCCAAAATCGGCCCCTGAGGAACCCCTGATGTGGCTGAAATATATTTTGATCTGCAGCCATCCACAACCACATATTGCTTCCTGTCCTGTAATTCGCAATCAGTTGTCGGAGTGATTCAGATAAGCCAAATGCTTCTAATTTATGTAACAGAATAGCATGATCAACGCGGTCAAGTGCCTTTGACATATCAAGGTAGATTACGATTATCCAAATCTTCCGCAATGTATTGCGTACTAAGTAACTAAGCTTGTAACTGCTGATCTGCCTGGTATAAAGCCGTGCTGAGAAGGAGTGATGAAGCTCTTTATATGGAAGAATATATGCCTGTACAATAACATTTCGAAAGCTTTAAGGAAGTTATAGGATAACGATATCTGCCTATAGTTATCTATAAGTCTTTTATCACAGGCCTTATAAACTGGACAAGATTTCAATATCTTCCACACTATTGGAATTTAACTGTTTTTTAAACATAGATTAAACGTAACTTGTAAGGGGAAAGCCAAAACGGCTACAAACTCCTTTAAAATAAATGATAGGATTGGGTCAGGACCAGACGTCATATGAGGTTTAAACGACCGAAGAACCTTGTCAACTTCTGGAAGAAGAAAACTCACTATTTGTAATGAAGTATAATCATCGTCTTTTAGGGTGGTATTTACCACAGACTGCGGTACAAGTGAAGGCTGTCAAGATACATATGTAGACTGGAAAAAATCAGCAAAACTATTAGCAATCTCATCAGACTGATGCAAGTTGAAACCATTATATTCCATTGTTTTGGGAAGAGAATTATGTTGTCTCTTGGAGTTCAGAAATGACCAGAACTTCTGTGGGTTATTAGAGACTGAATTTTCACAGCCAATTAGGTAATTATTATATTTACACTTCAACAAATCTTTAAGCTCAGGCCTTATAATGAGCAATTCAGAAATAAGGGTAATTTTAGCTTTAATATGTGTTTCCGTGGCCAACGTTGAATCTGTTTAAAAAGTTAATTTATCAGTCATAATTGTTCCATTAATACGACCATAACCAGGCTATCCAGCTTTCGAAAAACCCAAAATCGTGGCAGGAATTACTCGTGACGGTATCGATGCATCGTTTTTCTTTCACTGGAGTTTAACCGAATGAATGTATCTAAATTTGTTTAGA
The DNA here is from genome assembly GCA_964006375.1 of Tillus elongatus. Lineage (NCBI taxonomy): Eukaryota > Metazoa > Arthropoda > Insecta > Coleoptera > Cleridae > Tillus > Tillus elongatus. Next base: position 22,715,271 of record OZ023268.1, on the reverse strand, counting down.
TAGTTTAGTATTGTAGTTTTAAGGAGAAGTAACTTATTTACTAACAAAATAGAACGTCCACTTATACAATCCATGTAAGACAATTTTTTTAAACGACTTCTAGAACAATAAATGGGACAAGATATATCTCAAGTAGCCTTTACGATCGCCAAATTTGTCTTCTTTGGATTTCTTGTTGTGCCATCTCAAAATAAAATTTTATAAGAAGTAAACTGATTTTCTACACGATTTGTGACAATTTCTTAATGATTGTGTAGCAGAAGGTGATAATTTTCAGAATATATTTGGCTAAAAGGTTCTGTGAGATAGTTTTTTCTCAGTTATTCTTTTAACTTGCAACTTAATAAGTCAATAATTACTAGTATAAATTTAAAAAACTGACCTTTTCTGGAAAGATAATTTATAGGTCTTCAAAACAGCATGTTACGAGCCATCCCTTTTTACGTAAGATTTTAAGCGTAATTTATTAAACATAGAAGCGTGACCTAGGAGTAAAGTTGATGTTTCTATGCGTTTCTATTACATTTTGCCATAAGGGACACATCCTGAGTGGAAAGCTTTCCGTGGTTCACTTTATACAATACAAATGGACGAATATTAATACGATACGTATATTTCATGATGTAGGGACGCTCTCATAAGCATTTGAAGAGATTAGGAGATTAAGTTTAACTCTCACTATATTAACTAATAACAATATTTTAAGTTGAGGTGGAAGCTTAAGTCCTTGAATATGGGGACTATGTTTGCACAATCGAGAATTACGGAAGGATTGTTGCGAATCCTTAGATGCACCTGGCGCAGTCGACGCAAGGATTAAAACCAGTTTGTAAGGAAGGATTTCATTTCCACTACACATTGTTGTTTTGAATTTATGATTTCATTATTTTCACAATTATTTTTAAGTGGTCCATCTATACATCAGTAGTATTTTAAACATATTTATCATGTCTTTTTATGGAAAACTCGGAATAATGAAATAGTATCTGAAGACATTATGAAATTGGTTAACTCGTCGCAAAATGGGTGTCGTTTGCTTGTTGATAAGTCAGATATGAAATATATATATATATATATATATATATATATATATATATATATATATATATATATATATATATATATATATATATATATGTAAATAACCTGGAAGGTCATTCCAAAGTTTGAATTTCTTCGCGAGGAATGATAATTCGTAGCCAACTAAACAAGTTAGTAGTTTGCACTAAGGGCGTGCGCTTCGTGCTGAAAGCTGTTCACTAAGTTAAGTACATGAGTAAATAAACCAACAAAGCAACTCCTAAACATTTGTATGATGGTGTTACCAATAGATGCATAGCACCTGAGTATTTTAACTGTGAACGTTGTTGGACCGCGTGTGTGTTAAACTAATGTGATAAAAATTGTTGTGTAATCCAGATCAATAAGCTATATCCCGAGCGACTCACATCATACGTACGCACAAAAAATGGCCAGTCTGAATTTTTTAGTAAATAATTTTCCTTTAAACAAAAGTAGATATACCAAAGAATTAAATTATATTAAGAACGTGGCCGAATATAACGGATACACTGCTTGCCTAGTGGAAAAATTAATTAACAAACAGAAAACAAAGAAAATGTTGACGGAATCAACGACGTTCAGAAGAGAAAAATCGGAAAAAACTTTGTTTGCTTACCATTTGAACCTAGAATCACGAGGGGTCTAGACAGCATTTTTAAAAAAGTTGACTTACAGCTAGCATTTTCAACAACAAATACATTAAAAAACTTGCTAGGTAACCAAAAAGACAAGGATAGCGCGGAAAAAATGTCGGGAATTCACGAAATATGTTGTAAAGATTGTAGTCTTAAATACGTCGGACAAACAAAAAGATCTATTGGAATGAGATTCAAAGAACACATATCCCAATTACGTTACGGTACTGTAGATAAGTCTGCCGTCGCCCGACATATTTGGGATAATAATCATCACGTTGATAAAGATAATCTAAAACTAATAAAAAATGTTAGAAAACCAGGACAGCTAAATGGGTTCGAGAGCGTATATATTGCGAAATATAGTTACAACAAAAAATGTACAAACACTTCACCAGCGCCAATTACGAGTCACTTGATTGATTGCTTTGCTAAATAAAATTCCCACGTTTTCGGCACGTTTTACCGATAACATAAGTATACAGTTATTGCCGCCAAAGGAATCGTTGTTAATTTAGTTGTCGTTGAACTTTCTCAAGACTATTACAGATGGAAACTTTTTAGATAAAGCAGTAGGGATAGCGCAAAGACCCTGTCCGGCGATAAAAATACAATACACTTTGGAATTTGGACTAGTGTCTCATCTCGGTTCGATCTATTTACCTGAGATCCGGTATATAAGTTGATGTTAGTTTTTTAAGTATTTAGAATGTTTCATCCTCTGATGACGCTAACTTGGTTAGTGAAACGATCGTTAGGTCTTTTAAAATGTGTTGTGATGATTTGGGTTCTCCAAGTGTACTTACAAATCAATAATATAAGTTTCTTGGCTAAAGCCTTCCTCTTGAAGACATGGAGAAATCATCTGCAGTTATTATATCCAGTGTAAAGAAAGTATTTTGGGAAAATGTTGGGCAGTGTTCCGCTATTTAATTTGAGGCGTCTGAGACATTTCCTCCCAGTAGAATTTAGGTCCGGTTCTGGTCAAAAACTCAACTTGCGAAAACTGACTAAATATTTTTGCACCACAAAACTTCCAAATCGTGGTTGAATCTTATTGAATCGAAGGGACAGTTCAGTCTTTCAGTAAAATCATTGTCACCTGCCGTTAGCAAAATCTGAAAAACTCCATGTGATGTTTGGCACGTTAAAGATCCCTAAGCTCCTTAAGGAAAGGTAGGGGTTCGGCAAAACTTACAGGATAGTGAGGTGGAACTGCTCACTGGTGTCGCTGATTGGCCATAGTCGCGGAAATAGACCGACGTTAAAGAAAAAAATATATTTGCCTAACGTCGGTCACCGATGCCATAGAGTAGTTCCACCCCACCGTCCTAAAAATTGCTCTCAGCGCCTTGCTCTCTGCAAGGTGCCTAGGGATTTTAAAGGTACCTACCTTCGCAAAACCTGAGCTACCACAAAAATATCCTTTTTAAGATATCAGAGGCGATAAGTAGTGCACAGCAAACTGGAACAATCAAAGGGTGGACGTATAAGGCTGAATATAAAGGGAAACTACTAGAAGAAATAGAGATACAAACAAAGCAGAAAAGCTATGAAGGCAGTGTCAAGGAAGTGAATAGAGCACTAGAAAGAGCGTGTGAGATGTGCTTGAAGAGCAAACATCAATACGGCAGACGAAAAGGTGCATATTGGTGGAATGAAGAGATCTCCAAAATCAGAATCGAATCTACAAAGGCGAGAGGGAAGGTCACTAGAATCAATAGGAAAAAAACATCACAAGTAGTGATAGAGACGAAGCACATAATCAATACAGAGAAATCAGGAAGAAATTAAAGACAGCAATAACAAAGGCAAAGAAACAGGCATGAGACTCTCTTTGTAAAGAAATAGATGATGATATTTGAGGACTAGGGTACAATAGTGTCACAGGTAAAATTGGTACAACAATGACAATAGGTGATGACGAACAAAATAAGATAGCGCAGGAATTGTTCCCTAAACACGAAGTCAAAGAATGGCCGAGAGTGGAGGTGAAGTCGGAGGCTATTCCACCTTGTACAGATGCAGAAATGAGGGAAGCAGGCCAAAGGATGAAATCTGGTAAAGCTCCAGGCCCGGATGGTATACAGATCGAGGTAGTTAAGGCAGTAGCAGAACAGAAACCAGAGATATTACAAGTACGATAAATAAACTAATCAGTGATGGAAGTTTTCCGTCAGAATGAAAGACTGCTCGATTGGTGTTATTAGAGAAGCCACAGAAAACGGGAGGAAAGAAGTCCTATAGAACTATATGCCTGGAAGATGGAATAGCAAAATTATATGAACATGTAATAAATAACAGACTAAAAAAGGAAATCAAGAGAAGAGAAGGGTTAGCAGACAATCAATTTAGCTTCTGCAAAGAGCGCTCGACGATGGATGCTGTAAAGAAGGTACAGGACGTGGCAAGGAAAGAAGGCAATAAAAACAGGTTTGTGACCATGGTAACATTGGACGTAAAAAACGCGTTCAATGCAGCAGCGTGGAGAGGCATATACGAAGTGTTAAGAAAGAGGCAGGTTGAACCATATATGCTGAAAATAGTATGTAGTAACCTGGAAGACAGACAGCTACTGATTGGACAGAAATATCGGATGCAGGTTACATGTGGCGTACCTCAGGGGTCGGTGCTGAAACCAACACTGTGGAACTTGTATTACGATAAGGTCTTTAGTCTGGAGTCCGTAAACAACACGGCTATTATAGGGTATGCAGATGATTTGACGCTGGTTGTAAGCGGAGGAAATAAGGCAAGGGTGTAAAACTGGATGGCAAAAAGTGGTCTACAACTGGCGCCCCACAAAACAGAAGGTATAGTGCTAGTGGGTCGAAGAACACTGAGAACAGTAACCATCAAGGTGGGGAATGCAGAAATTCAGTCGCAGACAAGCCTGAACTACCTCGGTATACAAATAGGACATAACATGAATATGGGGGTGCACATAGAAAGAGTAGTGGCAAAAGCAGACATGATGGTCGCAAAGCTAGGGCGTCTGATGCCAAATTTTGGTGGACCAAAACCAGGGAGAAGGAGAGTGCTGAGTAGTGTGGTAAACTCAGTCATACTGTATGGTGCACCAGCATGGAAGGCGGTACTGTCAAAGACAAAGTATAGAAGAAAGATTGAGGGGGCACAGAGGAAGGTAGCCATCAGAATAGCAAGCGCATATAGAACAGTGGCAACGAAAGCAATACAGGTGATTGCGGGAACAATCCCTATACACTTATTGGCAAGGGAGGTAACTTACGAAAGACACGAAAATAGAAGAGAAGAAGAACAGAAGGCAAGAACCGAAATAATGCTGGAGTGGCAGCGAGAATGGGAAGAGGAAATGTCAACATCCCAGTGGACAAAGAGGCTCATCCCACACATACAGACATGGATATCGAGACAGCATGGGGAGGTGGGTTACTATTTTACCCAATTTCTGTCAGGTCATGGGCGTTTCAGATCTTACCTGAGTAAAATGAAAATAGTCGACAAAGAGGACTGTACGTATTGTGAAGATAGAGATACGCCCGAGCACACGTTTTTGAGTGCGCAAGATGGTCGCATATAAGATAAAAAATGTATAAAGAGATTGGCAGAGGTTTAAAAGCAGATAATGTTGTGGAGTTTATGCTGGGAAATGGAAGGGTGTGGAATACTGTAGAGAGAGGAATCGTAGAAATAATGAAGTCCAAGGAGGAGTAAGACAGGATGTAGATGTTTTGAAAACAACAAGAGTTAGGGACGTGGTGAAGCAATACCAGTGAGTGGTTTCGGTCACGTCTCTAGGTTTCAATGGGGTGTTTAGTGGGTAGTCCCGACCTGGAGGTAAGGGAAGTCACCACAGTACCGGTTGGTGTCAGATCGCGCAAGCGCCAGCCACCAGTCTGCGTAAAAAGCATTCACCTCCGCTATGAGAAAAAAAAACCTTCGCAAAACGCCCAAGACCAACGGCTTAGCACCCCTCCTGAAAGGAAAAGATGCAGACATTTAAGTTGTTTAAACGTAATGTCACAAACTTAGTAGATATTAATTTAACAGTATATTCTAATTAATAGCACTAAGATGTTACCGAAATTGGAATTCACAACCCTTGTGCTGATGTCTGTAATACCTACAATTTATAAATACTGAGTTATCGATGCTGCAGGCTATTATTTAAACTTTTTTTTTACTTTTCTGCAACTTTATATCATACGATTGTATAGCTACACATTATTCGCTTATCCAGCTTAAGTAGGTAAATAATTCGCATGTCAAACAACTTTAACGTCGTTACTACTTTTACACGAAAGGTTTATTTTATGCTGAGATGTCCAGTGGCAAGCGAGAAGTATAGAGATAAACTAGACAATAATTGCTTTCGTGTACGATAATAGTTTGATGACCTAGGCCACTAAAAGAAGGCTATGTAGTTTACTACAGTTTTATTACTCCCTGGCTCGCATTCTTGTTACATTTGAATCGACTTTGTCATCAAAAGATGCGCTTGGAATGGTTAACTTTTCATCTTGGCTAGTTGCACGTACTGCAACCATTCCAGGGCTTCAGGCAAGGATACATCAAATGCACTAGTATTGGGAGTTGTTTGCTTTTATGGACCACCTCGAGCTGAACATTTAGAGTCACTTAGAATGCTTGATTCAATTGAATTCTTCCAGGAAATTTGCTGTAAAGCAGTGCCTTGCAAGCAATTCAATGTTTGAGTACCGGAGAATATAAGTGTGGACAATGTATTACAATTTACTTATGTAATGATTCTTTTGCAGCAATATTCTTATTTTGTTGACAGAATCTAGAAGTAGATGATGAACCCAACATTAAGAAGTAGAATAAAAAGTCTGGACGCAGCAAGTGCGTTATGGTAGTGAATTTGCATTAAAATGTTTTTAATAGCAAATATGTGTGTTTTTTTAAGAAAGCAGGCATCAAATTTCGTTACCAGTATAACCTATACAGTAAAAACAATATGCCATGTTTCATCAAATAACTTTATTGTTTGAAAACGTACAAAAATTTCCGAAAGTAAACTTAAAGTGTTCCCGAAAAACTCCGTTTTTCGGTAAACCTTATGGGTTAATAGCAAATTGAACTTTTCAAGTATGAAGCACTTAATCGAAATTCGCTACCATAACGCACTTGCTGCGTCCAGAATTTCTTTCCTTAACAACATGCATTATATTTCCATGGAAAATGAAAAAATGTAATAACATAAGGCATGTACGACAAAAAACAAGATAATTTGTATCACCAACAACGACTTATGGGCCACCCTGTGATTGTAGAAATTTTTTTTAAGATGTAGCTCACGACACCCTATAATTAATGTATACAATTTTTTTTCATATCTTGTATAATAAAGGAAATATTGAACTTTATTGATTTTTTAGGAAAATTCGACCAAAATTATATACCATTAACCGATAAACTCTATAGCTAAGACTACTGCCAAGCATCAGAGGAAGGGTCTATTTGAAATGAATTTTCTGGGATGATTTTAGTAAAGTGAAGGACAATGACGGTTGAGACTAAGACTTCAGGGTTTGTAAAACATTCTTCTTGAGACATTTTCTTTCCATAGTCCGTATTAGATTCAAGTTCTAAATGTTGCCAATTTTGACTTTTAAATTGCGACCTTGACGTTTTGAGGAAAACCTTAATTTATTTTTCTTTAAATGCCATTACTTTTTTGTATTTTGACCTACAGAGCTATTAATTAATTTTGGTAGGTAATTTACCTATGGCGATATAAACCCGTGTACCAAATTTGGTTGCCCTTATTTTGTTATTTCCGGAGTAATAAATTGTTTTCTAAAAAAACACAAAATTTTCCGAGGAAACGTCGTCCGATTTTTCTGCCTAACGAACTTATCCAAGCCACTTGCAAAAGGAAGGTATTCACCAAATTTAATCAAATTCGGCACATTATTTTTTGAGTTATCGGTGTGATATATATATATATATATATATATATATATATATATATATATATATATATATATATATATATATATATATATATATATATATATATATATATAAATCCAAACTGACTCCCCACATATGTGTTCTAGGGGGCCTAATTAGCCATTTTTCTACTCTTAATTAAAATAATTTTTCAAGCCAACTAATTCAGCCCTAGGATACTTAACCAAAAAATATCAGCATTAACATAATCCGGGCTTCTAAGGCGCGGCATATGGAATCACGTATGGTCACAACAGAAACAAAGTTATTGAAGTAAAACTTTATCTGCTTGTACATATCCGTTACAAAAACGTAAGATTAAATATAAAAGTGTACATAATTGTTAAAAAGAAATAATTTTGAGTGGTTAAAGAGATTCTAGTGCTTGGCTCATGACAGATATTATTTCTACAACTAAGACATATCACTGTGCTCTTGCGATTAATATTTGAGGGGCACACTGAGCATATGTTTTTCTTAATCGTTGCACTTGTTGGAACGGCTGGCGGACCAAAGGTATCATAGATACTCTGTAGATTCTTGTGTTTCTTTAACGTCAGTCTATTTCTGCGACTATTGCCAATCACCGACGCCAGTGAGCAGTTTCACCTCACTATCCTAGATTTTTTTCCGAATGCCTGCCTTCCTGTAAGAAGGGTAGGTATTTTTAGCAAACCCACCATCGCATGGACACGGGATCGATGGCTTTACGCCCCCTTCGAAGGGAGGAACGTGCAGGAATTCAACTTGCTCAAATACAATGACACAACCTTGGTTGATGTTAAAGTTACAGTATTTACTTAAAAACCTAAAGGAGAACCCTGGGATCGAACCCAGTACTCTTTGGTTAAGAGGCACAAGTTCATGCTCCTGGACCGCCTTAAGCTGTAGGCTAAGGTTAGCAAACCTTTCAAATCTTCTCTGCATATGTGGTATCATTAGTGCCTTCGACAAACCTTCCAAGCATATTCTGCGTCTAAGAGTAACTTCTATGTTGTAGTTTGGATGTTGCTTCATAAAGACTTCATATGCATTGAGTGCTACAACAGCAATCATAATGAAGACAAATTTCATGAGCCATCGTTTCCTTTGCCTCTTGCACGTGTATGCCGACACCATTTGACTCGTGAAGTCAACATCGCCCATTGCTTTATTATAATGAGAAATGATTTCGGGGTTCTTCTTATCGTGGTGCATGGTGCTTAGTAAAATTACACATTTGTTCTTTTTTTGTGTGCAGCCTACCATGGATATGTTATCTCGAAAAAAAAAACAATGAAGAGTGCACCACAGGATATTTTCAGGTTTTCATTTAGTTTGGAATGTCACGGTTATTCTGACGTAGTGTACCCACAAGAATAAAATTTTAACCAACACATAAGTTGTTGTGGAACACTAGTAAGAAATTGTCTGTCGTGTGACTAACACCTAAATTATGAACGCCTCCCACAAGAGTTGGTACTCATACAAGCCCAAGGTTCTCATGTGGAGGTTCTCCGTCTGGCGGTCAAGAGCACAACGAGATTCACACATCCAAAATATTTTAAGTATATATTTTGACGGTTTACTTGGCTTATAATGAACAAATCTACATACACCTCTAAACCCAACGTATATCTATAGTCATATCAGTATCCGGAATGACGCAGGTTTTGCATTGTTGATTGAGCACTAGGCCATATACCCTCAGAATCCCCAGTAGGGATCAGTGGAGGGAAAATGAGGTTGCTCTCCAGTCCGCAAGCCTGGTCTGTTTCACCGACGGATCACGGCTGGAGGATCAACAATCCTCCGGGGCAGGAATATATATCGAGGGCCTGGAGGTGCGCGAGAGTTACGCTCTTGGCGCTTATACCACAGCATTCGAAACAGAGGTGTACGCTATCCTGTCCGTGGCCAATAGACAGGATGTGAGGAGGAGCCCCGAGAAATGTGTGTACATTTGCTCGGATAGCCAGGAGGTCCTCCAGGCGGTCAGAATCAGGTTAACACTGGTCCAGGAGTGCGCTGACGCCCTCAAAGGACTGGCCAGGATAAAGGAGGTGCAATTGGTGTAGGTTCCGGGACACTGTGGTGTAGCGGGGAATGAGGTGGCGAATAATCTCGCAAGGCTTAGTTCCCGGCGGCCGTTCTGTGACCCGGAGCCTGCGATAGGGATAAGTAGGAAGACGGTCTCTGTCGCCTTAGACAGGTGGACAGAGGAAGCAATGGAGAGGCACTGTGGGTCGGTTGGTGGCTGTAGTCAGGCGAGATAAAGCTGTCTGGCTACTCAGTAGGAGTCGACCTACGCTTCGCCGCATCCTTGGGGTGCTGACAGGCCACTGCGCCCTTAGAAGACACCTCACATTGATAGGCGTAGAGAGGGATCCCATTTGCCAGGAATGCGGCGAGGATGAAGAAACGTCCTACCACTACCTGTGTGAATGCGAGGCTTTTGGGAGTCTTTAAGCAGAATTGTTCGAACCGAGGACTGCAGAGAAATCAGGTAAGTACCGTCCAATTGAAGACCGTCACGGCCTTCATCTCGAGGTCGAGGCGGTTTGGCGACGGAACCGAGGAAGAGTAGATCATGGTTGCTGGGTTGCTGGGGTTGGCAAAAAGGGCCCATTGTGGCCTACTTGTTTGGCGTTGGCCTCCCCACCACTGCTACTACTACTACAACGAAACACAAGCAGATACACACCACAAGCTAAAAAACTATGTTAAAGCTTAAACATGCATTAAAAAATGAATTAAATTAAAACATCAGAGCAAACTGACAAGCGTTGAAAGCTACAAAAAAAATTAAAAAATATTTTATTTGAAAATTCAACTATTAAAGTCTATTGCAGAAATAGAGCAAGCCAAGGAGTAAAACTGGCAGGGTAAACACCGAAAGTGGCAAGCACAATCAAACAGAAACCCAATGACAACCATTAAGGAAAAGAAAGGAGAAGGAGAAGAAAGAAGATCAATTCTTGAAAAATTGAATTTGAAACTATACAAAAGGTTCAATAGGCACTTCATACTTCATACTATAGGTTCTGCACTGATCTCACCAGAAATTTGTCCCCAAACAAAAATCAATGAAAAATATCCGCGATTTAAATGAACAGCAGTAATGAAGGTCAGCCATTATGCCAACCTAAACAGGTAGGAGGCACTGGCGCAAGTGAGAGAAGAGCCATCTTCAAATCCATCATACTTCTGGTCACATAGAAAACAAAAGAGTTCAGTAGCACTATTACACCAATTGGTTGTAGAAGGAAGGAAAGGTTGTTATATAAGTGTTCGACAAGTTCAAAACATCACTGGCTTGGTAGTTGAAATGTTTGAAAATCTCAATTTCTTCTAAGACAAATTGTTCTACACCAAAACTTGAAGGGTGGAAGATCTCAGCATCTGTATTTTTGTTAAAGCAATGCCCACTCTCCCTCAAATGGCAACCAAAGAAAAACGTGTCATTATCGGGTTGGTTCCTACTTCTGAGGTATTCCGTGACTCTGGTGCCCAATGATCTTCCGGTTCTTCCTATATAGACAGACAACCAGGGGTACCACATCTTAAGCGATAGACACCTGACTTCTTCAGGTCTGGAATATTATCTTTGCTGTAAATGAACACATTGTCAACGGTGTTCATGGGCTTGAATGAAAATTTGACACTGTCAAATGTGAGAGCCTTGACTATGGCGTTCGACACAGGACCACAATAGATGAAAGGGAAATAAGATATCCTTTCAGGTTGAGCGAGGGGTAAACTAGTGCTCGCTCTAATCAAGAGCTGGCGACTCTTTCTGTTGACCATCTTGTCAACAATATTGAGTGGGTACTCATTATTGACTGCGAGTTGCTTAATGACGTTTAATTATCTGATGAAATCGGTCCCCCGACAGTGTGACTCTAAACAATCTGTCAACCAAAAATCTAAGTGAGGCCATCTTGTGAGACATATGATGGCAAGACTTGAATGGAATGAGGTGGTCGGTCTGAGTGGGTTTTCTGTAAATGTCAAATACTATGGTGTGGTTACTCCTCTTCGACTTCAAGTCGAGGAAGCTTGTGGACAATAGATATTGTGGCTTGGTATATAAGATTAGCAAATTTAGCACAAAATAATTCTCTTGCAGGAACTTCCCAGCTTTTGTCAACTCCCGCATGAATAAGCAAACCATAGAAAACAAGAAGCTAATCAAGAGTTACATCTTTTCACGGTTTTCCTTTTACCCCGTAAACACGTTTCTCCACTAAATTAGTACAGTTCACAATTTCTTATATAATACCTGGAGTTACAAATAGCTGACACACTTCTTTTGGTGGTGCAGCCATATGCTTTCTTACCAGCCCTGGCGCACGCTGAATAATGTTATGTGCTTGAATTTTTGGCTGAAGCTTCCAGACTCTTATTCAGCAATGTAACTACTCGTTGTAGCAAAGATCGGATTAAAGTAGTCTCCAAGTCTGTATGTATTATGGACCAGTTTCACCAATGAATTTTTACTTTTCCCAAAACTGATATAATACAACATATAGAGCTTCAACAAATGTCCTATTTGCTCCTTGTAAGACTGGTAAAGGATACCATTTTAAATGTGTTTTCCGAAAACATTTAAAACAACCTGTAAAACAGATCTCAGGCAGTACCTGTTTTTTCAGACTCAGCATTCGTCCTAGAATCTTTATTAAATATCATTAGGTACAACTAATTTTGCTTTCAATAATCCGTCATACATCCAGGAATCTGCTTACCGAACGCTACTTAGCTTCACTGAAATTTGTCCGAACTGCCGTTAAAACCTCGTAGAAAGAGTTTGTGGAAAATGCGGTTCGTGCAAAGGTTTTAGTGGAATAAGAACATAGCCTTTGAAGAACAACTTCCTGTAATATTTGTTTCCATAACATGCAGTAACTCTAAAATCTTTGTTTAAAATATGATCGACGCTTAAAATAATCAATTTGACGTTTTTGGGAGTAAAACAACAAAGTATTTCATTTGTCTTGTTGATATTTCATGACAACTTTGCGCCAGAACTTAATCGTCTGTATTATTAATTAATGTTTGCTCACCAAATATAATATTTTAGTCTTCAGAAATTTGACCTCAAATCTGGGAAATAATATATTTGTTTATATCCTTATTTCTTCATATTTTTTCACGGTTAAAAACTGCATTTAAAAGGGGGAATGTAAATGTTTCCGTCTTGTGGTGTTTTACATACATATATATATATATATATATATATATATATATATATATATATATATATATATATATATATATATATATATATATATATATATATAATAAGATTTTAATTGAACTTACGGTTACGCATTTCCAAACATTTTTCTTAAGTAAATTACTGATTTTGACTTCATAAAATATATGCCAACAACAAAATCACTTTAAATCATGCAAACACATTTTGAATAAGCTTAACCAAAATTTTCTGTTGTTTACATTTTAGTGAATTGTCTTTAAAAAATTCACTAATGAGGAGATCTCGACTTTTGAATTTTGAAAAAATTTCTTCAAATGAGCGCTATTTAGGACCCCTGGAACCCAAATCCGAGGTCGGTTTCAGACTTTATATGTTTATATATATATATATATATATATATATATATATATATATATATATATATATATATATATATATATATATATATATATATATATATATATATATATATATATATATAAGTTTATATATTTATGTGTCACACCTATAACTAAAAAAATAATGGACCGATTTTGATAAAATTTGGTGAGTACCTTCCTTTCGCGAGTGGCTTGGATAAGTTCGTTATCCAGGAAAATCCGCCGAGGTTTTCCCGGAAAGTTTTGTGTTTTTTTCGAAAAAAATCGAAAAAAATTTATATCTCCGGAATTAACAAAGTAAGGGCAACAAAATTTGGTACACGGGTTCATATCGGTATATGTAAGCTACCTACCAAAATTTAGCGCTGTCGGTTAAAGGACAAAAAAGTTACAGGCATTTAAAGAAAAATAAATTTGGGTTTTCCTCAAAACGTCAAAGTCGCGATTTTAAACGTCAAAATTGTTAATATTTAGGCAATGAACCTGAAATTAATATGATCTATGGAAGGAAAATGTCTCAAGAATAATGTTTTACAAAGCCTGAGCTCTTAGTTTCAATCGTTATTGTCCTTCATTTTACTAAAATATTCCCAGAAAATTCATTTCAAATAGACCCTTTCTCTGATACTTTAGCAGTAGTGTTGGCTATAGAGTTTATCGTTTAATAGTATATCATTTTTGTCGAATTATCTTAAAAAATCATTAAAGCGCAATATTTCCGTTATTATTCAAGTTACGAAAAAAAGTTGTATACATTAATTGTAGGGTGTCTTAAGCTACATCTTAAAAAATATTTCCACAATTACAGGCTGGCCCATAAGTCGTTGGCGATTCAAATTTTCTTTTTTTTTAGTGAATTTTTTTTAATCGAACACGCCCTGTTATTGCATTTTTGTATTTTCCATCGAAATATAATACATCTTTGTAAGAAAAGAAATTCGGGACGCAGCAAGTGCGTTATGGTAGCGAATTTTCATTAAATGCTTCAAATTGTGAATCAATTTGCTATTAACCTATAAGGTTGACCAGAAAACGAGTTTTTTCGGGAAAAATTTAAGTTTACTTTCGGAAATTTTTGTACATTTTCAAACAATAAAGTTATTTTGATGAAATATGGTACATTGTTTCTAATATATAAATTATACTGGTAACCAAATTTGGTGCCTGCTTTCTTAAAAAAACATATTTGCTATTAGAAACATTTTTATGAAAATTCACTACCATAACGTACTTGCTGCGTCCAGAATTTTTTTAAATCTGACAGTGACCTACTTGTCATACCTAATTTAATACCAGACTTTAGGGGGTATTTTCCATCTTTTTCAATGTTCATGTCGTTTCCACTCATTAAAAATTTTGAAAGTTTTAAATAATGTAAAATTCAGAACGTATTTATCTCACCTATCCACTTATCACTGTACAAAAAAATAAATTAAATTAAATTCTGTTTTCTTACAACTTAACATTTAATTCCGTTTCATTCGTTTTACTGGTGTTTTCTTCTGTAATAGTGCAAGTGCTTTGTTAGACAATTTTTATGGTCTCGATTTAGATCGGATTAAGCTCTTGTCTATTTAGTTAAATTCCAGATCGGTTTTTGGTTGGAATATCCTTTGTTGGGATTAAGCGATAAACACTTGAAAATACAGAGCCTTGTAAGCTACGAGTAAGTCACTATAATTGTAAATTTCTTGTAAGCATCCATTTAATACTGGATATTGTATTTTAGGGCTCTTTCGTTACCTCATACATTCTCTCCGCCCTTCTTTTACCTTTATACAGTTTATGTAAACTACCTGAATAATCGGTTATTGAGTTTGGTATGTCCTCTTGGTTGGAAATTGTACTACAAACTGCCGTAGAGCACTGTGACGGTGTCCGAGTGACCAACTCCATCTGAAGTAATCTGTCTACAAGGGCCATGCTTCACAGTTTACATTCAGAAAATTCACTCCAATGTTCTGTGCACCCAGGTGACATCATTTCAATAATTCGTTTACCTTGTATTTAATAGCCTGTTGATTTTAAAACATTTTAACATATTATACTTATTTTGCATGAATCTAATAATATTATAAAGAATTATTCTGGTTATCTTGAATGTAAGCCGTCGCAGGCTGCTAACGGGTAATACTTTTTTACTTTTGTATATATGCTATTTAATACCTAATTTGAAACTGAATAAAAAAAGAGACCAGAAAATTTTAATAATTTACTATGGTATTTACAAAATATTATTCATCAGTTATCAGATTATACGTTTTAAAAATCACGTTGTCTTTGCAATGCTTTAATTAACACCTTTTTCTTTTGATGAAATTCCCCTTGAGTAATAGTTTGCTGCAAAAGCCAACCAAAGTGTTTAATCATTTTCGTAACTAACTGTTTTAGACCTTTATTTGTTAAACATAAATTAAAAGATAACCTGTGATATATCCTCGCTGTCACTGTCACCTGACGTGTTCTACATTCGAACAGTAATAATAGTAATAATTATGATAGAAATATTATGACGGACGAAGAGCCATAGAGCGTCTTTCGTTGATGGATAGTTGTTCGTTTCTCTGCGGTTGATTTGTTGATCATTCCTGCTTATTTGTCTACGGTAAAAAAAAACGTAGCAATTTTCACTCATAAATATTAGAATAATCTTATGTTATATAAAAAAATAAGAATCTCAGATTTTTATGTTTTTTTTGGAATTGGGTATATTTATAACGGCAATCAAAAAAAAAATGTTTAGGTGTAAGTAACGCCCGACTTGCATATTTTACTACACTTTATTGCTGCATAATTTTGTGATTTAGACACTCACAAATTACGTACCTGCAACAATTTAGTAACGATTTTTCTTTTTGGTTCGTGTTTCACTTCATTTTACAATGATCGTGCTGAAAATCACATGAAACATACACATAAATTTGTGAAAATTTATAGTGGTATAATTACGCTGGCTGTGGAGAACTAAATGCTGCTTTAATTTTAGTAAAATATTACATCAACACTTTTTGGCAATATGTAAAGACGTTATACAATTTTACTTCCCCATTGTTTTGAACGTGGTGAAGGAGACGGAAAATCGGAATATGTTTTTTAGCTCAAACGTCGCAAAATACCTGAAAACATGTAAAAAGTCTGGACGCAGCAAGTGCGTTATGGAAGTCAATTTTCACTCAAATGTTTTTAATAGCAAATATGTCTCTAACGCAAGCGGGCGTCAGTATCTAACTACTGGTATTGCTTATACAGTAGGAACTTTGAAAATGTACATAACTGTTCAGAAAATAAATTTAAAATGTTTCCGAGAAAACTGGTTTCCTAGCCAACAAGCTTTGGGTTAATAGTAAATTGAGTTATTGAAATTTGAAGCATTTAATTAAATTTTGCAACTCAAACGCACTTACTGCATCTCGATTTTTTTCTTACACACATGCATCAGATATAGCATTTGTTGCGGGGATAACACCACAAGTGAGCACCCAATTTAAATTCCCACCTGTTACTCAAGAGGATGTCCTAAACGCAATAAATACCCTCAAATCATCTAGCTCTGCAGGGCCGGACGAGGTATCAAGCACATTGCTTAAGCGCTGCAGGTTTGTTGTTTCTTTACCACTGTCACATATATATAACATTTCATTATCCAGAGGTATCGTTCCATCAAAAATGAAAGAAGCATACACAAAACCGACATATAAAAAGGGTGATCCCGCGGATTATTCAAGCTACAGACAAATCAGCCTAACACCAACTTTCGCAAAACCCTCGAAAAAATAGTCAATAACAAGCTGACAACCTATATTGCTGATAATAAACTTCTTTCGCCATATCAACATGGCTTTCGGCAAGCACGAAGCACTGAAACTGCAATTGTTGAGTTTGTGGAGCAAATTGTCGAACACATTGACAAAAAAGAGGTAGCGCTGGGAGTTTTTGTGGACTTTTCCAAAGCCTTCGACTGTGTGAATCATGAGATCCTTATATGTTCACTGTGTAGGTATGGAGTGACGGGCACCGCACTGGACTGGTTCAGAAGCTATCTTTCAGACAGAACACAAAGAGTTGTAATATCTAACTCTACCAACACTTACTTATCTAGGACTTTTGAAGTAACGGTTGGGGTGCCGCAAGGAACAGTTCTTGGACCTACGCTGTACATTATCTATGCCAACAGGCTACTTCAGTACATCACGCACCAATCTGAAAACAACATCAATCCAGATAACAACAGAACGGTCGCCTCCTACGCCGATGATACCAACTTTTTGATAGGTGGACATAGTGTTGAGCACATTATGGCTGACTCTGACAAAACCCTCAAAAGTCTAACCAATTGGGTCGATAAAAACAAGCTTGCACTTAACAAGGATAAAACAGCTTGCGTGTTTTTTAAATCTTCAAAATCAAAAAAAGGTACTGTACAAAGCGTAGAACTTGATGGCCAAACTGTAACCTTGCAGCCATCTACAAAACTACTAGGACTTCATATCGATAGTGAGTTAAAATGGAATGTTCACATCGATGAACTTTGCTCGCGAATCTCATCCGTTACATATGCAATAAGAACACTTACCCAAAGATGCAGTACCTTTACTGTGTTGCCACTGTATTATGCGTGTTTCTACTCACAACTAAGGTTTGGTATTACGCACTGGGGATTAGCAAGTGAAGTAAACCGAGTTTTTAAACAACAAAAGCAAGTGATGAGGATCATATTCAATATCCCTCATAGACACACCTGCAGAAACACTTTTAAAGAACAGGGTATCCTTACACTCCCCAGCATATACATCATGGAAGTGCTAACCCATGTTTTTCAAAACAAAACCAAATACACACGCAATGCAGTGGAACATGGATATACCACAAGAGGTAGAAATAACCTGCAAACTGACAAACATCGCACAGCTCTGTACCAAAAATCACTGTTTTACAATGGCTGCAAGTTGTATAATGCGTTGCCGGAAGATGTACGGAATGTTGACACTTTACCAGCTTTTAAAAAAAAGTGAAAACGATTCTTATAAACAAGACGTGCTACTCGGTGGATGATTTTTACACATAAACTACCATTAACTATCTTCTGTTTTTAAATTCTTATAGTATGAACACTTTGTTTGTAGTGTAGTTGCCATAGTATAAACTATAAACCTAGTGCACCTGGTGACTCTAAAAAACAATATTGGAATTGGATCTGGATTCTGCAGCTCTTATCTTTTGAACGTTATAAACGTTATAAGTGTGTTTTATAAGTTTCTTTGTTTTGTATTATTTAAGGAAAAATTTTCCTTAATTGTTATGCTTATTGTGTGTGCTATTGTCGTTCTTATTGTTAATTTTTTGACGTACATGAACATCCCTGTGTCATTCAGGTGACATTGGCCTGTTTCATTGTTAATATATACATTATACATTATTATACATTATTTCGATAGAGGATGCAAAAATGCAATAATATAAGAGTATTCAAAAAAATTGTAGGTGTCCTCAACGATTTATGGACCACCTGTAATTGTCAAAATAATTTTATAAGATGCAACTCAAGACACCCTATAGTTAAAGTATGGTTCGGTAGCCAACAAAAAACGGGATCCTGAACGTGAATTTCCGGTTAGAAATGAGACTACTGAGATTAAAGTTTTAGGACAAATTGCTGAAGACCAAACTTTGAGCACGAGAAAATTGGCCACTGTTTCAAACATCAAAAGAATAACTATTAAGCGAATATTGAAACATCACCCGTATAAAATTCATCTTGTACGACCACTGAATGAATATGATTTTGATCGGCGGCTGGAGTTTTGTGAAGTTATGACTGCACGAATAGCTGATAACGGGAACTTTCTGTTTAATATCTGTTTTTCAGACGAGTGTACGTTTTTACTAAATTCTACAGTCAATCGTCATAATTGTCGTTATTGGGCAGATAATAATCCAAGAAATTTTCACGCAGTCCACACTCAAACTCCACAGAAATTGAAGGTCTGGACTGGCATTTTTGGAGACCGTTTAATCGGACCAATTTTTCTTGATGGCAATTTAAGTGGCGAAGCGTATTTGGAGTTACTAGAAGATATAGTTTGCCCTTTACTAATTGAAGTTGTTGAAAATGATGATCGCTATCAAGAAAATCAATTAGTATTTCAACAAGATGGAGTTCCTCCGCATTTTTCACAACGTGTTAGGGAGTTTTTGAACAGAGAGTTTCCAGAGCAATGGATTGGGCGTAGAGGTGCTATTGAGTGGCCCCCTAGATTACCGGATTTAAATCCTTTTGATTTCTTTCTATGGGGCCATTTAAAGAGTAGAATTTTTGCAACAGAACCGGAGTCTCTGGAAGAATTACGATGACGCATTGTTGAAGAATGCCGTCTAATAACTCCACAAATGCTCCAGAATATCAGAGCTCCTTTTGAACAAAATTTGTACTTTTGTAGGGAAGCTGGTGGCCAACAATTTGAACATATACTTAACTGAATAAACAATTTTGAACGTTTGGTTTTGTTCTTTAGTTTTTTTAACTAAAAATTTACTAATTAGTGAATTTCTTATCACAATCAATAAAATACCTTCTTGCAACTCCAACTGTGAATAATTTTCAAACGAGTTGATAAAACGTCAAAAAAAATTAGTGTGCTGAATTCAGAAAAGAAAGAGCTTTCAAATGATGTAACACTCAATCCATGTTCCCTACTTAAAATATAAGGGTTGTTATCACCAACCTTAAGGGGTTGATGTGACAAAGTTGAGTTTTATGTGAAAACATGTCCCCCTCAATATTAAAATTGACGTCTTTCGGCGTTTCTTAAAAAAAATTCTCTGGACGAAAATCGGTCTGTTTTGTTTTCAATGCGCCACCCTGCGTGTGTACATAAACA
This sequence comes from Tillus elongatus, assembly GCA_964006375.1. Lineage (NCBI taxonomy): Eukaryota > Metazoa > Arthropoda > Insecta > Coleoptera > Cleridae > Tillus > Tillus elongatus. The sequence continues at coordinate 22,695,158 of OZ023268.1, read as the reverse complement.
CAGCTCTCCCGATTAGTAAATTTCTCGTTTCACGAAAATTTTTATAAAAATCTCTACACATATATATTCGACGCTAATTACGGAGTCTAAGGGCTCTACATTTCTCTCATTTGAAAAAATCTTTTCAAAGATTATAGAGTCGTTACCTTTCTGTAGGCAAATATTTAATAAATTTGCTAAAAATAATGAAGAATCAGCTACCTGAAACGAGACAAATAATTTTCTGAGGCCTCGTAACATAACTTCACCCAATATATACTGAATTGAACAAGACCGTTACTAATAGCTAAAAAACTATTTAAAACGTTAAGGGCGAGTTGAACTATCGCATGCCAGACCAACATTAACACAGAGCGACGAGAGTACGAAGCAGCGGTAGGCTCTTGCCGGTTGGGAAACCTCAGATTAAAAAACTTATCCTTCAGGAAATGCGATGACGTCACGAGGTGTATGAACTAAACTCCACAAGGGGTGCACATTTCAGTGTAAACGTCAAATTACTAATACCTTTTCACAATCATCAAATTAGGTTCTCGTAAATGTTTGAAAGTATTGGCAGGGGTGGGCCTTAAAGTTATTCTTATTTTTGATTTGTTCGCAAGTAGGGGAAAGGTCCCTAATTTGGACCGGATCTTAAATTGGACCATCACTTTCATATGAATATTAATTGTGCCAGGCGGCCTCTGTTGGCTGGTACTTGCAGCTAATACGTGGTTTAGTCGCAGCACGGAACGAGAGATCTGTACAGTTCGTGTCACTTGCGGAAACACATGTGTTATGTTTTTGTGCTGTCTGATACAATTTTGCTGTTATCTTCTGTAAGCTATAACTTTTTCACTGGTGAGTAACTTTTTCTTTTTCATAGGTGTACATTTCAAGCAAGTTTTTATCTGTTATATCGTTCAAGAATTTATTTGTTTTTCACAACAAACCCCTTTTAAAAGAGAAGTTTTCAAAGTAAGGTTATAGTTTCCTAAATTGAACCACCTACTAGTTCCTAAGTTGGACCGGTACAAATTAAGCAACTCACTTTTTTCTAGGTGAATATGTCACAACGTGGGAAATACGGGAAATGGGTGGAGGAAAATATGAGGGAAGCCTTAATAGCCCACCAAAGTGGTGTTATGGGTTTAAATGAAATAGTCAGAAAGTATCAAATACCAAAGGCAACTTTAAAACGCAGAATTGACAATAAGAACAAAAATGCTCATGGAAGTGAGAAAAAATTTGGACGTGCCGCAGATATTCCACCAGAAATAGAGGAAGACATAGTAAACCATGTACTACAGCTTGAAAGAAGTCTGTTTGGAATCACTCGTAGTGATTTGAGAAAACTCGCATATGATGTCGCAGAAGCAAATGGAATTCCTCATAGGTTCAAGAATGGACAAGCCGGCAAGAAGTGGTACTATTGTTTCATGTCTCGACACAAAGAGCTATCGCTCCGCCAACCGGAGGCAACTTCATCGGCGAGGGCTTTAGGGTTCAGCAAAGAAAAAGTTGAAGCTTTCTTTGATTGCCTCACTGCTATTTACGATGAACATAACTTCAGTCCATCTGAGATCTATAATGTTGATGAGACCGGTCTTTCTACAGTCCAGAGACCACAAAAAATAATTGGACAGAAGGGTAAGCATCAAATAGGATCTCTTACAAGCGGGGAGCGTGGAGTAAATACGACATGTGTTTGCTGCATTAATGCTGCTGGTATGTACGTCCCTCCGATGCTTATATTTAAGCGCATTAGATTCAAAGATGAACTCAAAGAAGGTGCACCTCCAGAAACAGAATTTGCTTGCTCAGAATCGGGCTGGATAACAAGTGAGTTATTCGTAAAATGGCTAAGGCATTTCATTAATTTTGCGAAGCCATCTAAAGATAAGAAGGTACTTTTAATAATGGATGGTCATACCACCCATACAAAAAATCTAGAAGCCATAACGTTAGCCAGGGAAAGTGGAATAATCATGTTGTCGCTACCAGCACACACCACCCACAGGTTGCAACCCTGTGACGTCTCATTCTTCAAGCCCCTTAGTTCGTATTACAACCAAGCAGCTGATAAATGGCTTCGTACGCACCCTAACCAAAATATTACGCAGTTTCAGGTGTCAAAATTACTTGGAGAAGCCTATGCCAAAGCTGCTTCAGTAGGAAATGCTGTAAGCGGTTTTGCGAAATGCGGCATATGGCCTTTAGATAGAAATGTGTTTGATGATAGTGAATTTGTTTGTCTTCCCAATGTGAATATGGATCCAACGAATGCGTCAGAGGACACCTCTTCAGCAAACGAAGTGACCCATCGTGCTCTCATTAACATCAACAATGTAACCCAACATGCATCCACATCTACAGACACTTCGGTAGGAGGAACATTAGAGGCAGAATGCTCCACGTCTTCTCTCCAAAAAAGAAAATCTGTGTCTGAGATATCTCCCCTGCCAATCTTAAAGCGAAAATCGCGCACACCTGCTTCTAGTTCTACCACAATAATAACTAGTAGCCCCTACAAGGATGACCTTGAAGAAAAACAACGTAAGAAAATGGCTCCTCCTAAAACCGCCAAAAAGGTTTTTTCTTCTTCAAAACCAGATTTCAAAGGCAAGTCTTCTGCGTCTAAATCATACAAGGGAAAGCGCCCTCTGCCACAGCATTCAACAAGCGAATCAGAATCCGAAGATGAAGATTGCCTTTGTATTATTTGTCTATCTCCATTTTCGCAATCCGATCCAGGAGAAGAGTGGATTCGCTGTATTTCGTGCAAAAAGTGGTCACACTTGAGGTGCACCAATGGCCGCAATACTGCTTTCTATGAATGTATAAACTGTGAGTCTGACAGTGACTGATTGTGTTATTTTATATACCTAATATTTTGTTATAATATGTTACTTAATCCATCTCAGAATCATATGTTCAGTTCTGAATGAAATGTTATTACCATTTTAATGAATGTTCTCTCCCTAAATAATGAAAAATAGACGTGGTCCAATTTAGGGGACCTGTGGTTCAAATTAGGAAACCAGTATCCTAAATTGGACCGATAGATCTATTTTGATTTGATTTTTTTTGCGCACCACCCGCACGGTTTTCTGCCTGTTTTATAAAATTTATCCATTTATAACACACAGGAGTACCCCTCCAAATTTTTTGTTTCCAGTTGGTTCAAAAATTTCCATTTTATAGAGATTCTTTCTTAGGTGGTCCAATATAGGGACCTTTCCCCTAAGCAAAAATTTGAATTGTATTAGCTTCATGTAGTTAAATAATGTGAAATGATTCGCGATAGAAATAAATCTACCAACTGTTTGCTTACAAAATGACAAATTAGAAGACTTAGATGGGTTCTGCAATTGCTGTGGATTTTCCAAGATATTTCTCCTAAATAAACTCTGATCGCTTGATTTATTTCTAGACACTACTGATGGATATTTAGTTTTCTGCTAGTAACGCTAGTAGTGTAGTTGTTGATGGTGTTTCAGCATAAACGTTATAAATTAACGCTGGCATTCTATGGGGTTTGGTATTGACTCCCACCCCCTTTTTTTGGCGCATAAGACATTTTCTGTTAACCAATATTAAACTACTCTATCTTAAACTATATACATCATAGCTACACCCACCTAGAACATTGTGAGATGTAGGACAGGGTCGCCATCTCTGTGCTGTACGGAAGGCAGTATATTGTCACGACAGCTCCAGTTGACGCAAAATATTATAGAGACTGGGTACTACAAACTCACAATTTTGTAAATTGTCAGTCTTGGCCTATTTTCTTCCCTAAAAGTGAAAATGTATGTAAAGCTGTATGTATTCTCACCATAATTGGAAACGCAGAGCGGTTTCGCTCTAATTAGAGCATATTAGTGCGCTATACCAGTTACAGAGAGAATACACCTATAAAGTAATACGGCTACAGTAGCCAGCCACCTAGAACATTATCTCGAACACAATATCTATTACAAGATAGCGACCCTGTCGTATATCACGCAATGTTCTGGGAGGTTGGCTACCATAAGCGTGTTACTTTATAGGTGTGTTCTCGCTGTAATTAGTATGGCGCACGGACGAACTCTAACTAGAACTAAACCGGTCTGCGTTTCTAATTATGGTGAGAATACATAGATGTCTTATAGATCTACCTATCAAAATTTACAGTGCATTTGAATAAGTGTCACAGCGTAAGCTTGACATTTGTCTGAATTATCTGCAGGTACCATTGTTATTCTAGCAACTAGAGCTATAGAACATTGAAACAATAATGAAAGTTACTGATTTATTTCACGAATAACATGGATAATTGGCTGTAAGTTTAGAAACTAAATACACACATAGGGAGTATCTATTTGTCTTTACATGCGTTTGGTTTCTTCTCTGTAAACAGTGTCGCCGTTTTACGACATCAGAAGGAGAAAAATTAAATTTATTTATACTCATTCATGCCAACTATAAATAAAAATCCGCTGTGACCTTAAGGTATTTTAATAAGAGAATTCCTTAAAATGTAAATAAAATAAAAATGTCTGATGATATCTTAAAAATGTGTAGTGATGTATGTCAACAATGAACATTTATTCGATTTTTAAATCAAATTAACTTATAACAATTAAAATTCGGACGCAGCAAGTGCGCTGTGATAGAAAATTTATATTTAATGCTTAAAATTTGAAAAACTAAATTTGCTATTAGCACAGAAAGTTAAATATAGTAAAGCCTTTACCGGGGCAACATATCCACCAAACTTCATCAAAATAACTTTTTTAGCTTTTGATATACATTTTTTTTTTCGGAAAAATCTATTAGCGAATTTTTCGTCAAACGAAAAATTCACTAATTAGGAGATCTGTGTTATATATATATATATATATATATATATATATATATATATATATATATATATATATATATATATATATATATATATATATACAGGGTGGCCCAGTGAAAACGAAACAGACCGATTTGCGCCCAGATAAATTTTTTTTTAAGAAACTCTGAAACAAGTCAATTTTAATATTGAGGGGGACATGTTTTGACATATAACTCAATTTTGTCACATCGACCCCTTAAGGGTGGTGATAACAACCCTTATATTTTAAATAGGGAACATGGGTCAAGTGTTACATCATTTGAAAGCTCTTTCTTTTCTGTATTCAGCACACTATTTTTTTTTTAAGTTTTATCAACTCGTTCAAAAATTATTCACAGTTGGAGTTGCAAGAACGTATTTCATTCATTGTGATAAGAAATGCACGAATTAGTGAATTTTTCTTTAAAACAAACTAAAAAACAAAGCCAAGCGTTCAAAAATGTTTATTCAGTTAAGTAAGTGTTCAAATTGTTGACCACCAGCTTCCATACAAAAGTACAAATTTTGTTCAAAACGAGCTTTGACATTCTGGAGCATTTGTGGAGTTATTAGACGGCATTTTTCAACAATGCGTCATCGTAATTCTTCCAGAGACTCCGGCTCTTTTGCGAAAATTCTACTCTTTAAATGGCCCCATGGAAAGAAGTCTAAAGGAGTTAAATCCAGTGATCTAGGGGGCCACTCAATAGCACCTCTACGCCCATCATTGCTCTGGAAACTCACTGTTCAAAAACTTCCTAACATGTAGTGAAAAATGCGGAGGAGCTCCATCTTGTTAAAACACTAATTGATTTGCTTAATAGCGATCATCATTCTCAACAATGTCAATTAGTAGAGGGTAAACGATATCTTTTAGTAACTCTAAATACGTTTCGCCACTCAAATTGCCTTCAAGAAAAATTGGTCCGATTAAACGGTCTCCAAAAATACCAGTCCAGACATTCAATTTCTGTAGAGTTTGATTGTGGATTTCGTGCAAATTTCTTATATTATTATCTGCCCAATAACGAAAATTATGACTATTCACTGTAGAGTTTAATAAAAACGTACACTCCTCTGAAAAACAGATACTGAACAGAGAGTTCCCGTTATCAGCTATTCGTGCAGTCATAACTTTACAAAACTCCAGCCGCCGATCAAATTCATCTTCATTCAGTTTTGTACAAGATGAATTTTATATGGGTAAAATTTATGATGCTTCAAGATTCGCTGAATAGTTCTTCTTTTGATGTTTGAAACAGTGGCCAATTTTCTCGTGCTCAAAGTTGGGTCTGCCGCAATTTGTCCTAAAACTTCAATCTCAGTAGTCTCATTTATAACCGGAAATTCACGTTCAGGATCCCGTTTTTTGTTGGCTACTGAACCACTTTGTCGAAGCTTTGCAACTAACTCCAAAATGTATTATCTGTTAACATGTCTGTTCGGATGTTGTTCATTAAACAAATTTGCGGTACGGTTGGCACAGTCATCGTTTTTGAAAAAAAGAGGAATTATTTCAACTCTTTCTTCTACAGAATTCACCATTGTGAAATTAATTTTCGGTAGTACTATCAAGCATCTGACCGACCGATAAACTGAAATAATAAACCGCATTTCTCTCATTCCGATAAGAAATGTTCTGATAGTCAATTTTTTGTTTACAAACCAACAAAACATTGACTATCAGCACATTTCTTACCGGAATGAGTGAAATGCGTTTTTGCATCTTCAACTGTAAATAATTTTTAAACGAGTTGATAAAACTTCCAAAAAAATTAGTGTGCTGAATTCACAAAAAAAAAGGGCTTTCAAATGATGTAACACTCGACCCATGTTTCTTATTTAAAATATAAGGGTTGTTATCACCACTCTTAATGGGTTGATGTGACAAAGTTGAGTTTTATGTCAAAACATGTCCCCCCCCCCCCCAATATTAAAATTGACGTGTTTCATCGTTTTAAAAAATATATATCTCTGGACGCAATTCGGTCTGTTTCGTTTTCAATGCGCCACCCTATACATATATATATATATATATATATATATATATATATATATATATATATATATATATATATATAATACAGTTTATTCAGAGAAAGATATACATACAATAGATTTTAAATTAGTGACTCGAATAAACACAAGTGATCCACTGAAGTACCTAAAAAGATACTTGTGCGTGGAAACACATTACGAACTTCAGCATGTTGTGGACAGTTAATTAAATATCTAGTCTAAAACATGCGATATGTGTAAGTACACCAAATATGTTTTCCTAACGACATAGCACTATAAAATAATAGGCCGATTTTGATGAAATTTGGTTGGTAGCTTCCTTTTGTAAGTGGCTTGGACAAGTTTGTTATCCAGGAAAATCGGATTAGTTTTCCTAGGAAAATTTTTGTATCTCCGAAAATAACAAATCTATGACAACCAAATCTGGCACATACGTTTCTACTAACAAACTTACACTACACGCCGAAATTCAGATCTCTACGTTAAAAAAAAGTTAGAGACATTAAAAAAATATATATTTGAGTACCAATGGTAATCAGCGGAAAGGACAAGAACAAAACATTTTGTGTGGTTAGCAAACTAATTGAATATTACATACAACGGTTGAGTTTTCTCGACGCAAAAAGATCCAGAAGTAACAGAAAAAATATTTTGAAAATTTTATAATTAAACTTCTTAAAACGTCAAAGTCGCGATTAGAATCGTCAAAGTTTGCAATTTTTAGACAAATAATCTGAAGCAACTACGGATTGTATGAAAGAAATGTCACAATAATAGTGTTTTGCAAAGTCTTAAGTTTCAGCTTCAACTATCATTGTCCATAATTTTACTAAAATGTTTTCAGAAAATTCATTTCAAATAGACCATCATTCTGATGCTTTTCAGTAGTTTATGATTTAATAGTCTCTATCTTAGCAAATTTTCGTAGAAAAATTCATTATTGAGAAGACAGCGACTTATGAATTTTGAATAGATTTTTTCAGATAAGCGCGAATTAGAACCCCTAAAATCCATATACGGGGTAAGTTTCAGTGTATGTCTGTTTACACATATACAGAGTAACGCATTTCTACGGTAAAATCCAATATTTTCGTTTCTATACAAGATACGAGCAAAAATTGTATGCGTTAATTATACGGTGTTTTAAGCTGCATCTTATAAAATAATTTTGACAATCGCAGGCTGGCCAATAAGTCGTTGGCGATACACACTTTGTTTTTTTATTATTAGGACACCCCTTATGTTATTGTATTTTCCATTCAATTATAATTTATGTTTGTAAGGAAAAAAATATTGATATCGTTCATCGTTTTTGAGTTATTTCAATTGTTTTGCAACTTTTCGCGGTTTTGGCACCTAGCACAAACACATATCACAAATTATCAAACAGAATTTTTTTCCAATAGATAGCGGAGCCCCATGAAAATAACGCATTCATAGAGCTTTTTGTTTCTATCACTCGTCGAAAAAATCGAGCTGCCGTATACAGGTACTCTCAAATAGTGGCTGAATTTGAAAAGTTTTCGCAGAAATGTTTTTTGTGTTTCGGTAGAAATTATTTTTGTAACATTTTTGTGAAATGTTGGTAATTAATAATATATGTTTAGTAAGTTGTTGTAAAAAAAGTTGTCAAATTTTTGTGAAAAAGTAATATACGGTAATTATTGAAGGCAATTTCGGCAAAAAAATTATGAATTTTTTTAAAAGAAATTTTTGCAAATTTTTATATATTTTTTTATATTGTTGACAAAAATTTAGAATTTGTTATTGTTGCTAAAACGGCGTAAAAAGTCTTAAAATATATAAAAAACTTGATTCTGGAACAAAAATTTTGTTTTTTGTCGGTCTGTCGGCTTGTACGTTGTCTGTTAATAGGCGCAATACCTTTCGAACAAATTGAGATGTCATGTTCAAATTTGGTATCCAGTTAGCACCCGACAAAGGAACGCTTCGAATTGTTTTCAGGTAATACATGTGGTGGGGTTAGATAAGGGATGATTTGGTGAGAATTGAAATTTTTCCAATAACGTTTCAAAAGTTTATAGGTACAGGAATACAAATATTTTCTTTATGGTCAAGTCATGGGCCCTAAATTCATTCCATGGGAATGTCTTTTTGAAGAGAATAAATTATCACAGCTATGTGGAAGTTATTATTCAATTTGCAGCACTATTTTTTTGTGGCCTTAGTTATGCTCATTTGGAAAAAAAATCAAAATTCAAAAGTCGGGATTTCCCTACTAGAGATTTTTTTCTACAAAAATTCACTAAAATGATAGCTGTAGAGAAACTGAATGTATCTGCAGAATATGTGTCATAATTTTAATCAGTATTAACATAGACACGAAACAATTCATATTTGTTTAAGTTAAATAGAAGCAAAAATAACCAGGCAAACCTTTAAATGTTCAACATATTCTAAAGATAAAGGTATTTAATTTGTAAAATGCTTAAAAAAGAGAACAATAGGTGGAAAACACACTCAATACAGATATAAACGAAGTGTATTGTCGCGCTCTGACGTCGCGTCGTAGTGATAACGGTGGACATAAAATCCTAGCATCCTCGCTTGTATGATGTTGACGTTTTATCTATAAACTGGGCATAGTGTGCTTTGATTTGAATTTAGAATCAAGACGGTTGATATTTTGACAGCCAGATGCAGGTGAAGTCTGTAACTGCAGTAATATCATGTAGTGATGTTTTATACAATACTATACTAAATTAACCAGTTGGAAGGTGCTTTCGTTGTATTAATTAAATTAATTTGTTTGTCTTATATTCTAAAGATAACATTAATAAGTGCGGGTGAAAGTGAGGAGGACACGGCAAATGGTGACATTGATACACAATGATTGTAAAGGTAAGATTTAGCTCAAATGCATTGTTGCTTGTTATTCGTGTTTTATCATGCCTATAATTTGAATAATAATAAGAAAGTTACACTTTTTATACTTAACCCTACATTATACCCTCACTCTAAAACGATTTAGGGTAAATTTTCACTTTACATAACCAGCTGGTTTAAATAAAATTTTGCATAGGTAAATCTGTTTTTCTGGTTGAAGGTTTTTTCAATCATAATAAACGTGGCTATCTTTGAGTAACTTAAAATTTTAAACCTGACATTTGTATCTTTTTAAGGAATGTAACCCTTATTCTTAGATACAGGCTGGCTTATGCAAGATATGAGAAAAGGTTATCTAAAAAAACAATATAGACCGCCGGCTTAAGACAGAGTTCAACGAATTTCCGTAAAAAATTTGCTGAAATTTTATCACGTGCGTAATACCAAATATGTTGTTTATTACAGTTAGGTTTGTAAAATACTGTTTAATAAATTTGTCTGAAATTACTTTCAGATACTTTCCACTATTTTGAAAGTATTAAGTAAATCTAGACAAATATTATTATTTTATATACTAACAATTACTTGTCAAAATTTCCAGTTTTAAAATCTAGGTATATGATTTTGAAGAGTTTTGGTAGAAAAATAAATCCTTCCTACAGCCGTGAACTGGACCCCCAACACTTATTCGCGAAAAATGTTAATAATTTTATGGTTAATAAAAATTATATATATATATATATATATATATATATATATATATATATATATATATATATATATATATATATATATATATATATATAGTCTAATAAAAAGATATAGAAGTGACTTTCCATAAAAATTAATTACTGTTAGGAAATTTGATTCAATTAGTTTATGAAAAGACACCAAAGTCATCTTGGTCTAAGAAGGTAATATATTTGTTGGGATCTTTTTAAATTGATTGTTATTTCGACAACTGGCAACAACGCAGGGCTTTAAGTTGACGGGCATACAGGGACTGTAACAAATTAGGTGTATCCAGTGCTAAGTTTGTTATTATTATAGCTACAAAGTAGACTGAGTTAGCTAAGTTATGTAGTTTTTTTTTGTTGTCGATAAATATGATATAAACAGAAACACAATTGAACGTCGCGTGTTCAAGATATTTACCACAATATAAGTTTATGCAACACCCTGTATACTCTGTAAAATTTTGAAAGAAAGTTCGATTTGGAACAAAAAATCACAAAAACTGATAGGACCCTTATAAAAAAATGATTTATGGTGTATACCTGTTGTATGAGTCAATCTACGCGTGGCAGTTAACTACTCTGTCTGTCAGGTATTGTACTCTAACCACTAAGTCGTCTCAACGCATGTCTTTGAGATTTTATTTTTAATTTGGAAAAACTCTAAATATTGGACCAAATCACTTAAAATTCACAACATACGTTTATTTCCACTATATCTAGCCACATGTAAAGTCTTATTTCAGTTACTCTGATACAAAAATAAAGTGCTATAAAAAAATCTCCCCCGATTTTCCAGCGGAAAAACTTGAGCATAAAGGCTGATTTACGAACTCGACCTTTGTTTTCGCCCAAACAAGATTTTTGCTAAGTTTGATTGAAATCAGTTTAGTATTTTTTGAGTTATCGCTCGAATACATAGATATATATATATATATATATATATATATATATATATATATATATATATATATATATATATATATATATATATATATATATATATGTATGTATGTATGTATGTATGTATGTATGTATGTATGTATTCGAGCGATAACTCAAAAAATACTAAACTTATTTTAATCAAACTTAGCAAAGATCTTGTCTGGGCGAAAACAGAGGTGGAGTTCGTATATATATATATATATATATATATATATATATATATATATATATATATATATATATATATATATATATATATATATATATATAAAATTTTGTAATAATGTTTTAGCTTTCATTAATATAGTTTATTTAGTCATTTTTTACAATTATATTCCAATTTTTTTATTTTATAACGGATAGTCACTTTTTTCGCAAATCTTTAAACTATTTATTAGAGTAAGTTTCAAAGTAGGCAAAAATATTAATTTCTATCTCCAGTCTCTTACATAAATGTTCGCTCGCTCTTTTGACAAATATCAATCCCATCCTGCCAAAATCTTCGATATAATTGAAAGAATGATCGACGATCTGGAGGCTTTCTTTCTGGAAATGGGGCTGTTTTCAGAATTTCATGATGTGTGAAAAGTTTCTGCAGTTTAAATTTACGGTATTGGCTTTGATGGTTGTAATTGTTAATGTTTAAAATCTTTAACTGAATGGAAGGGAACTGTATGAGTTTCAAGAAAGTCATTATATTCACCTGATTTTACATTTCGTCGACAAAAGTTTTTGTGATTTTTTGTTTTAAATCAAAATGACCAATACTTTTGAGATGCCCCCAGAAATAAAAGTCCATTGGATTCAAATCAGGGGATTGAGCCGGCCATGGCTGATGTCCACCGCGTCCGATCCATCTGCGTCCAAAAGTATTGCTTATGTAATTTCTGACATTTAGGGCGAAATGTGGGGGGATCCGTCATGCATTATTCACAGGTTATGTCTTATGTCAAGAGGTACATTTTCTAATAACCTATTTAGTTGGTTTTGCAGGAATTCAAGATAAGTTGTAGCATTAAGTCTGTGAGGTAAAAAAATTGGTCCTATCAAATTACACCCTACAATTCCAGCCCATACATTTAGGGAAAATTGCTGTTGATGATGCCTTTCTTTCAAAATTTTACAGAGTGTACAGGGTGTTACATAAACTTATATTGTGGTAAATATCTTGAGCACGCGACGTTCAATTGTGTTTCTGTTTATATCATCTTTATCGACAACAACAAAAACTACATAACTTAGCTAACTCAGTCTACTTTGTAGCTCTAATAATAAGAAACTTAGCACTGGATACACCTAATTTGTTACACTCCCTGTATGCCCGTCAACTTAAAGCCCTGCGTTGTTGCCAGTTGTCGAAATAACAATCAATTTAAAAAGATCCAAACAAATATATTACCTTCTTAGACCAAGATGACTTTGGTGTCTCATACGTAATTTTTGTTTACCCAATTAAGTGTCATAAACTAATTGAATCTAATTTCCTAAGAGCAATGAATTTTTATGGAAAGTCACTTCTATATCTTTTTATTAGACAATTGAGATTTAATTTGAAATACACATTTTTACGAGCTGAAAGTTACACTGTGAAAGCAGTCAACGAATAAACAGGATAGATCGGAATGATTAAGTACAACAGAGCGGATTACTCAATTAACAGTGAATGCGAATGCAATGTAATTGACTAAATTCCTGTATTCAAAGCTCCTATTAAACCCCTAGCTTTATTTTATCGTTCCAGTATTTTTAACATGCGTGCAAAATATATTTTACATTGAATACATTTACCAAATCACCTGAAAAAATCAGTAAAAATATTATTATTGCACACACAGGCTGGTCCAAAAGTACATATCGGAGCAACAGATTCTTGGCATCAAAATGCTGGCCAAACTTAGTCAAAATAAAAAAGATGCAGGGTGTAACAGTGAATAATGGATTTGGTATTTTCCTGATATGTAGAAAAGTGTTTGACGTTGGGTCTGAAAAATTGGTACAGGTAGGTTTGTTTAGTGATACAAAATAATTTGCTCCCAGTTTGGCTATAGTTAAAAAACAAGCGCTGCTTACGATACCATTCAAATTTTGAACATACTAAAGAATTGTCTCAAAAATCATGATCGCTTACGAAGCATTTTATTGTCAAGTAAAATAATAATTACAAACATTTGATAAAAATTACTTGGACGAACATTTCCTGCAAATTTATATATAATAAGGCAAAAAATGGTTTCGAAGAAAATTTAATAAAACGTTTAGAAAATAATTGTAAAAAAGAATGATTAAGTAAACTATATTAAGGAAAGCTACAGAATTGTTACAAAATTATATATATATATATATATATATATATATATATATATATATATATATATATATATATATATATATATATATATATATATATATATATATATATATATATATATATATATATATATATATATATATATTGCTACGACCGTTCGCTACTAAGTACCAGAGAGGTGGAACACACCACAATTCCCTCAATAATCAGCGGAGGCCTAAGTAGAGCTCAAGCAATGTACCATCTCAGGGGTATCAAAGTCTGAGAGACTTAATTTACTAGTCGCCAAGTTTAAGGTGTTATTAGTACTTACGCGGGGAACTATGATGACTTGGTGACTTAGAATCAAAATCAATAATATTTCTATAATCCGCGAGACGCGAGCTCGAACGACACAAACACAAGCACTGGTATGTTCAGCAAATAATACCACCAGAAATAATATTAACCCATATATTCACTATATAAATACAGCGGTGGCATAGAATTATGCTACGATAACAGTAGGCTTTATGGTAATAGAGACCGACATAAATACAATAAGGTCCGCCTACTATATGGGTAACTCTGGCAGATAATATCAACAGCTACTAATTATCATCAGTGTTTAATTTCTGGCGAATGAGCTCACACACCGTTCACAAAGGTAATATAACCTTAACAGGTTAAAATGATCTGCCTGATGGGCCTGAAGAGTAAATTATTGTTCTAAAGTTAGTTTTACTTATGTAACAAGTCAGTTATCCCATCAGAATAAAACTGCAAGAAGCGTGAAGCACTTCTCACAAGGTAAACAATAATGCAATTCACTGGTGGGGTGAAACTGACTTAATTAAACACTTAGAGGTGACGCCTCTTCGTGGAGTTTATGTCGTGATGAACAACCATATCAATAAACGACCCTATAGATCAGGGATCATAAATAATAATAATAGACCGGCCCTATATGTCAGTAATCATCAATAATATTAACAGGCATAAGTAAACGACCCTGAAGGTCACTAATCAGGACTAATAATAACAAATCGTGCGGTGAACGACCCTATACGTCAATGATCATAAATAATAATAACAGTTAATGAAGCTGAATGACTGGCCACCATGGCAGTCAGTATATTCCTCGGTAACTTAGGGTACGGTGGCGACCACTAGGTTCACCAACGGTATCGGCAGGCAATGACGTTAACAGGCGCTAGCTGTCACACTAGTTCAACTGATATTAAAGATAAGCGTAAGCACAAAAAGGATATCGGCACTTGGCATTAGCACAATACTTAAAACACACAATTATACTGCAATGCCACGATGAAGTGGGTGTTGCTTTAATACTAATCTGGGGCGACTGGACAGCTACACCATCGCAACTAAGGCGGGCAGTGGAACCAGATCCAATCAACCTGCAACTAACAGCGGCCCTTTCTACAGCAGTGAGTAGCGACCAATCTGCGTTCACAATCCTCTTACTGCACTGGAATGGCAGTGAGCCTAAAACATAATCACACTAGCCTGGATGTAAGCACCAGGTTGCCCTAAAGAACGACGTTTTTATCAACTTAACGTGGTGGCAATAATCTACACAAATGGGCCTGGCTACAATAGCACTATTGCCCCTACGA
The DNA here is from genome assembly GCA_964006375.1 of Tillus elongatus. Classification (NCBI taxonomy): domain Eukaryota; kingdom Metazoa; phylum Arthropoda; class Insecta; order Coleoptera; family Cleridae; genus Tillus; species Tillus elongatus. The sequence continues at coordinate 22,679,843 of OZ023268.1, read as the reverse complement.
CAGATGAAACCAAAAGAGCGAACGCCATGGAGAAGGCCTCCGTCATCACTCCATGCACATGCGCCCAGTCATGCCAACATACAGACATCGGATCGACTTTACGCTATGTAACTAGCCATTCACCAGACATAGAAAGACAGCAGGTGACCCCCCGTTCCGCTGTATTTTAATCGTAGACTTCATAGAATTAAACGAGCAGGGATACTGAAGGTATCAGCTGCTCGATGATCATTATAGATGAACACAGACACGGTCTGTGTCATCCTAATCAACTCACTCGTGTGAGAACACATTAAACAGAAACAAAACTTAAAAATTGATGAGAGATTAACAATAAAAACAAGTCACGAGATTTGGGTCGTAACTATATATATATATATATATATATATATATATATATATATATATATATATATATATATATATATATATATATATATATATATATATATATATATATATATATTTCTGCTGGAGCAAAGGTCATTGCGGACTTAAAGATAATGGATGTGTGGACAGCTTAGCAAAATTTGCTATCGAATACGGGAAAGAAGGACCTTATTTATGGCCGTCAACCGATATTGACATCTACGCGAAAAAAATGTACTTTGAAAAATGGCAGAAACATTATAAAGCAGACCCAGTTGGTAAATTCTACAAACAGTTTCAGCCAGACTTACAGAGAACGCTATGGTTTGACACGACCGATTTAAAACAAGCATGGATCCGCATTATCTGTAGACTCAGATTTAAACACTTGCTAGTTCCAGCCTATCTAAATAAAATTAACCTAAGTACGAGTCTTTGTGTGAGTGTGGTGAACTGGGCCGCTCAGAGCATATGCTGCTGCAATGCCCCTCAAATCTTGCCAAGATAGTGCAACTACCATTCAATTTAACGAATTTACAGGGAAGAAACTTTAACATATACAAATTGTTGATAGACCTGATAAAAGAAATTAAAATTAAAATATAAAATTGTCTGCATCGTATTTGAAATAAGAAATAATAATGTGTAATGTATATGTGTATATAACTTTCAAAGATTAAACTCCTTCTGTCTACCCCAGTGTAATTATACCTGTTAATCCGTGGTCCGTCTTGTGTGTCTAGAAGTGGCCATTATAGACCCCTTGGTCCAAGTGTGTCCCCGTTTATAATTCCTTGTTGATAGTTTACTTAATAAAAGCTTTAAACAGCTCAAAAAAAAATCTATTATATTTAAAACAAACAAAAACACACAGAAGTATTGTATGTAAATATATATATATATATATATATATATATATATATATATATATATATATATATATATATATATATATATACATATATATATATATATATATATATATATATATATATATATATATATATATATATATATATATATATATATATATATATATATATATATATATATATATATATATATATATATATATATATATATATATATATATATATATATATATATATATATATATATAACGGGTCAACATCCGGATCAAAATATCATGGAAAACAAAAGTTGCAGAGGTGTAATATTAGAAGGGTCACACAAAAAACTTTTCCAAAATGGTTAATAATTCTTCGTTTTTGGATGAAATTTGGTATTTATCTATTTTGTAGGATGCTGAATGAAGGGGCGTATTCATTTCTTTCTAGAAACGGCGCAAGCTTTTTCCCCAAATTTTTACATAGAAAAACAGCATTAGTAGGCGTTGGTCAGGTGACATAAAGAGCATATAAGGTTTGAAACTAACCTCGGATATAAATTCTGGAGTCTCTCTTTCGCGCTCACTATTTGCAAAAATGTTGTTACCTATCTAAAAGCAAAATTTTGTGTATGAAATTTTGCCAAAGAAGTGACTATTACCTTAGCTACCACCTCCCTTTGTAGGATCTAGGTGAGTTGGAAAATAACGTTGATTTCTGTCGCCAAACCATCTTTTCGAAGGAAGTACATTTTTATCCTGCTGGGTTTGCCAACACGCAAAACTGTGGAATTCTTGTTTCTGGAAATGCACCTGTAGACGTCAAAAAGCCATTAAATTCTCAGAGGGTAACTGTTTGGTGTAAACTTTAAAGTGGGTGTGTTATTGGTTCATACTTCTTTGAAAAAATGAGGCAAGCACAGGGTTACGATGAAATAATTTCTCTACAGGGATATACAAGATATATATAATATTTTTTTCTATCCACGAGTGGAAGAATTTCACTTGGGTTAGCCTTGATTCCAGAAGGATGGCGCAAAATGACACACAATCGTCAGGCCGATCGATCTGTTATGCAATAAGCTTAGCAAGCGCATACTTACTTTAGATTTTAGCAATGTCACCATTTTTCCCTAAACAGAAAACTTTGTGAAAACTTGTAATCGACATATCTCCACTGGAGTTTTTCTGGGTCATTATTTATAAGCTGACCCAAAGTTCATAAACCGCATTTGTTTTACCGGTGTGGGCTTCCACTTTTTTCCCAAACTTCCGGTCCAATAAAAAGCTGCTCGAGCTGGAAATATTTCTAGCCAAACCAAAAACCCAACCACGCCACCCTTGGCAATTAGCGTTATTGTTGTCATTATCATTATATATTGTATGTATCCCATATTAAATAATGATGTTGGACAGTATACAGAAAATATATAGGGTGGCGCATTGAAAACGAAACAGACCGATTTGCGTCCAGATTATTTTTTTTAAGAAACGCTGAAATACGTCAATTTGAATATTGAAGGGGACATGTTTTGACATAAAACTCAACTTTGTCACATCAACTCCTTAAGGTTGGTGATAACAACACTTATATTTTAAATAGGGAACATTGGTCGAGTGTTACACCATCTGAAAGCTCTTTCTTTTCTGAATTCAGCACATTAATTTTTTTGGAAGTTTTATCAACTCGTTTAAAAATTATTTACAGTTGAAAATGCAAAAACGCATTTCACTCATTCCGATAAGAAATGTGCTGATAGTCAATGTTTTGTTGGTTTGTAAACAAAAAATTGACTATCAGAACATTTCTTATCGGAATGAGAGAAATGCGATTTATTATTTCAGTTTATCGGTCGGTTGATACTTAATAGTACTACCGAAAATTAATTTCACAATGGTGTATTCTGTAGAAGAAAGAGTTGAAATAATTACTCTTTTTTTCAAAAACGATGACTGTGCCAACCGTGCCGCAAATTTGTTTAATGAACGACATCCGAACAGACATGTTAACAGAAAATACATTTTGGAGTTAGTTGCAAAGTTTCGACAAAGTGGTTCAGTAGCCAACAAAAAACGGGATCCTGAATGTGAATTTCTGGTTAGAAATGAGACTACTGAGATTGAAGTTTCAGAACAAATTGCTGCAGACACAACTTTGAGCATGAAACAATTGGCCACTGTTTCAAACATCAAAAGAAGAAATATTCAGCGAATATTGAAGCATCATAAATTTCACTTGTTGTACAACAACTCAATGAAGATGATTTTGATCGGCGGCTGGAGTTTTGCGAAGTTATGACTGCACGAAAAGCTGATAACAGGAACTTTCTGTTCAATATCTGTTTTTCAGACGAGTGTACGTTTTTATTAAACTCTAATCAATTGTCGTTGTTGGGCAGTAATAATCCAAGAAATTTTCACGTAGTCCACACTCAAACTCCACAGAAATTGAATGTCTGGACTGGCATTTTTCGAGACCGTTTAATCGGAGCAATTTTCCTTGATGGAAATTTGAGTGGCGAAACGTATTTGGAGTTACTAGAAGATATCGTTTACCCTCTACTAATTGACATTGTTGAAAATGATGATCGCTATCAAGAAAATCAATTAGTGTTTCAACAAGATGGAGCTTCTCCGCGTTTTCCACAACGCGTTAGGGAGTTTTTGAACAGAGAGTTTCCAGGACAATGGATTGGGCGTAGAGATGCTATTGAGTGGTCCCCTAGATCACCGGATTGAACTCCTTTAGACTTCTTTCTATGGGGCCATTTAAAAAGTAGAATTTACGCAACAGAACCTGAGTCTCTGGAAGAATTACGACGACGCATTGTTGAAGAATGCTGTCTAATAACTCCACAAAAGCTTCAGAATGTAAGAGCTCGTTTTGAACAAAATTTGTACTTTTGTATGGAAACTTGTGGTCAACAATTTGAACATTTACTTAACTGAATAAACATTTTTGAACGTTTAGTTTTGTTTCTCAGTTTTTTAACGAAAAATTGAATAATTAATGCATTTCTTATCACAATGAATAAAATACGTTCTTGCAACTCCAACTGTGAATAATTTTTAAACGAGTTGATAAAGCGTCAAAAAAAAATGAGTGTGCTGAATTCAGAACAGAAAGAGTTTTCAAATGATGTAACACTCGACTCATGTTCTCTATTTAAAATATAAGGGTTGGTTATAACCACACTTAAGGGGTTGATGTCACAAAGTTGAGTTTTATGTCAAAACATGTCCCCCTCAATATTAAAATTGACGTGTTTCAGCGTTTCTTAAAAAAAATCTCTGGACGCAAATTGGTCTGTTTCGTTTTCAATGCGCCACCCTGCATTATATCTATATAAATAAATATAATCTCATATTCGAGGTATTTCGCAAGAAAATTTTTATTATATTTTTTCATAGCTATTTTGCTACGGTGCGAGGAGGAATGCTATGTGTTCAACCTACCCTTTGTAATTAAATGGTAAATTTTCATACATACCAAAGCCATGTCAAACATAATATGCTGTCTGTAGTAATCTTCATATCCTCGTTTTGGGTGACGTATGCGGAACAGCGCCTGAGTTTCATTGGAAATCACCACATCGTTTAATCGCCTAATTAATAGCTCCTATAAATCACAGGTTATTGTTCGATCGAACACACTCGATATAAATTACAGTCAGCTATGTATAGAGGTGCAAGTATCCCCTGACTGTTGACTACACTGCTCTCCGGTACCGCCATCACACCAAGCCTACTAGATGTGATTAGATTGCCTGGATTGAATTAGAGTAATTGCGTTAGGCTGTATAAGGAAACACATAAGTGTCACTCGTTTCACTCGTAAAAGACAATTAGTAAAATAAATAAAATAAGATTAATCACATACCGCGGATGTATTCAATTTAATTTAAATCTAGCAGCTAATAAACGCACAAAATGTTCTTGTTACAATATTAAATGGAAAAAGTTTTATTGTAGAAAACAACCAATATATTAAAAAAAATTGTTTACAAGCTTGTCGTCATTCTGTTCATGTATTTCTTGTAGGGATGGGCACCTAACATCGATGTTTTTGGAATATCGATGTTTTCCATTGAACATCGATGTTTAAAACATCGATGTTGTAATTTCGATGTTATATTTTTAACATCGATGTTACTTGTAATCATCGAAACATCGTTACGTATCCCACAAATCCTGTTGCAAATGCATATCGTTTGCAAATTAAAAAAATTGTCTTGCTATTGTTTGACGACATATATATGGACAGATATGCAATGTAGAAGTTTTATTGGTGTTATTATGCACTTTGAAGATAACAATTCCATAAATTCTGTTGACTTAGGTGTATATCTTTTAGATGAACGGCATACAGCCGAATACATTTCAGGAGTGTTAAAACGTATATGTGAGGAATGGGGTATCCTAGAAACTAAAGTTACTACTGTTGTTACGGATTGAGCGGCTAATATGACAAAAGCTATTGAGGAAACGTTTTCCAAAAAAAGGCACATTCATTGCTTCGCTCATCAAATAAATTTAGTTGCTGACAGAGCTATAAAATCTAGTAGGTATTGGGCCACTTTGGACAGACAGTGACGTCACATGTGGTTAAGTATGGGATCTGCGTTACCGACATGACAGTTGACAGTTGACAGCTGCCAGTTACCGACATGACAGTTGACAGTTGACAGCTGCCAGTTACCGACCCAACAGTATATAGATAGGGGGGCCCCGCCCACAAGGACTCCGTCCCTTCCAAGATGGCGGACCCAAGATGGCTTCCAATGTAACCTGCATTCTAAGGTCATTGACCTGTCTTTGGCCAGACAGTGACGTCACACGACTTGGGCCAGACAGTCACATAAGTGTCTAACCTATTACTTCAAATTATTATATTTTGAAAAAAACCATTTGGTGCAGGTGAGTTTCGAACCCGGGGCATTCAGATGGGAGGCAACGATGCTACCCATTGAGCTAAGCAGACGCTTGTTAATTTATTGTTTTAGGCTGGTATATATATATACGACTTTTAATTACAAACAAACCATACATGTAACATAATTAAAGTTTTTGTTATTATTAGACAAATGGATGATTTACAAAATAATGTTTAATATTAGAGGCGGAACCAAAACGGAGGAACCAAAATGGCGGAATAAAAAAATGGCGGAATGAAAGATGGAAGCCTGTGATACCTTAAGCTGACATCCCTGACATTATAAAAATGGCGGCTTTCGTTCTTAAAGATGGTGCCTTTCGCTGATAAAGAATGGCGGCTTTCGTTCTTAAAGATGGTGCCTTTTGTTGATAAAGATGGTTGAAGACTTATTTAAAGTTACGTCACCCCAACCTTTAGAGCCGACAAATGAGAGTGAGGTTGATAAGCGAGAATAATGGTATTGGCCGAAGACTCCATGATTGAAAGTTACGCCCCCTATTAAAACAAACCATTCATAAAGCTTTTGTTATTAGACATAACCAAATATCGGAGAGACAATAGAGGTCGCTGACAAAAACAAAAGAAGCTCAGAAACAAAATGGACAACAGGTTCAACTCTTAAGCTTAGAAACAATGGTTGGTTACAGGTTCAATTCCTTTCTACCACGTGTTTAGTGTCATGTTACTCGTCTAAGTAAGCAGAATTAAAAAATGGCGACTAAAATGAGATAAAAAACTTAAAACCCTTATCGCGGAAGATCCGTGAGACGTACGCAGGAACCAATACATGCACGGTGTTAAGGATGCCAAATCAAATTGGAATATACATTAAAATGGCCACTTCCGGTCTAAACTTTAAATCGTTATATCTTTTCAACGGAAAGTGATAGAAATGAACTATCTTCAAAAAATGTATGTTTCATAACAAGGTCTACAAGAAACTGAGATAAAAAACTTTAAACCCTTATCGCGGAAGATCCGTGAGATGTACGATAGAACCAACACATGCACGGTGTTAAGGAGGCCAAATCAAATTGGAATATACAATAAAATGGCCACTTCCGGTCTAAACTTTAAATCGTTATATCTTTTCAACGGAAAGTGATAGAAAGGAACCGACTTCAAAAATGTATGTTTCGTAACAAGGTCTACAAGAAACTGAGATAAAAAACTTTAAACCCTTATCGCGGAAGATCCGTGAGATGTACGATGGAACCAATACATGCACGGTGTTAAGGAGGCCAAATCAAATTGGAATATACAATAAAATGGCCACTTCCGGTCTAAACTTTAAATCGTTATATCTTTTCAACGGAAAGTGATAGAAAGGAACTGACTTCAAAAATGTATGTTTCGTAACAAGGTCTACAAGAAAATGAGATAAAAAACTTTAAACCCTTATCGCGGAAGATCCGTGAGATGTACGATAGAATCAACACATGCACGGTGTTAAGGAGGCCAAGTCAAAGTGGAATATACAATAAAATGGCCACTTCCGGTCTAAACTTTAAATCGTTATATCTTTTCAACGACAAGTGATAGAAAGGAACCGACTTTAAAAATGTATGTTTCGTAACAAGGTCTACAAGAAACTGAGATAAAAAACTTCAAACCCTTATCGCGGAAGATCCGTGAGATGTACGATAGAACCAATACATGCACGGTGTTAAGGAGGCCAAATCAAATTGGAATATACAATAAAATAGCCACTTCCGGTCTAAACTTTAAATCGTTATATCTTTTCAACGACAAGTGATAGAAATGAACTGACTTTAAAAAATATATCGTTTCGTAACAAGCTCTACAAGAAACTGAGATAAAAAACTTCAAACCCTTATCGCGGAAGATCGGTGAGACGTACGATAGAACCAATACATACACGCTGTTCAGCAAAGCAAACTCTATAAGCATATTCAATAAAAATGTTACTTCCGGTAGACACTTCCGGTATAGCTATTCTTAGAGCTACATACATGTGTGACACATCAAAATAATCGTCTTGTTGAACAGAAGAAATATAATATTTAAGTAAGTCAGAACAAGCTGTGTTAACACCTAAAAACAACACACTCTCTCTTAGACTTAATGAAGTTACTTTCAGAGAAAATTTCAACCATACCAGAAAGAACAGTAATCAATAGCGTATTTAAATGTTGACTACATCAAGTGATGCGTGCTACAGACAAATTTTAGTACACCCTCTTAGACTTATTGAAGTTGACGGCACAGGTAGCTGTCAAGCGTACCTAACAAACCAAAGTAAATATGTCTTGAAGAACAGTCTTCAATTGCCCTAAACCAACACATCTCTATCATTTCAGAGTAATCTTAGCCATGTGACCAGTTAAACTAAGTATCTTGAAGTGTAGCTTTTATGTTTATGAGATATAAAATAAGAAAACCAAAGAGTTAATTGTCTATTACAACAACAAGCAGAAGGGGTTGACTTGGTACCTACAGCTGCTACATACTTGGTAAAAATGGGGTGCCACTAGCATTTCAGAGTAATTTTAACCACACAACACTCTAACTAACTGTCTTGAGATGTGGCTTTATGTGTCATTGGTTGGAAAATAAGAAAACTAAAGAGTTGATTGCCTATTACAACAGTCAGCTGAAGGAACATTTGGGTTATCGGAATACCGATAACGCCAAATGTTCCAACCGAAGGTGTCCACTTAGAGTCACATCTAGGGGGCCGGAATACCGGCCCCCTAGATGTGCTGGAAGCAACATCTCAATTAACACCTACAACCGCTAAACACTTGTTGGACTTTAATATGTTTGATATTAAATTCGGTTTGCTACATAACCATTCATTTTTACGAAAAACTCAACAATTTTTATTTCTGCGTAAGCGAATTTAATCAGAAATATAGAACCAATCTTCAAGGAACCGAAGTAAAAGGATAAGAACATTAAGAACAAACATTCCGATACCGAAGTGATCCTAAACACACCATATGATGCAAATTCTGTAAATCTCTTTAACAGAAGAAAAACAGAAGTGAAACACCGTAAGACAAATAGAACCGACGTACATAACAGATGTGTCTGAGGAGAAACGTATTCAGAACCTTATTGAGTTTACTAAGTTTTAAGTATACGAACATAACAGTCTATGTACCAACCAATACCGATACCCTTAATATTTCAACCAAAGGAGCCCACTTAGACTCATCTCCAGGGAGCCGGAATACCGGCCCCCTAGAAGTGTCGGAAGCAACATCTCAACTAACACCTAGAACTGCAACATACTTGGTAAAAATGGGTGGAGCTCAGATTGTAAACGACTTGATAGGTGGTACATATGTTTGCAAAGATTTCATTCTAAATTTAACCTGTTGGATATCCAATCATTTCTATGAAAAGTGCAACCAACCAACTAACCAACCACCCAACCAACCAACCAACGTTGAGGGGCGTAGAGATAGCAAGCTATCTACAAGTGGACCCCTCTGAACCTATGATGTTAATAATGGATTAAGAGATTGAATTGGTACGTGTTTATATTGAAGGCTTGCAAGCTACGTACAAGTGTCTGAATATATGATGGTAATGATGGGTTAAGATATTTAATTGACATGTATTAAAGGCTTAGCGGTTTTCACTTGAGTCATCGTTATTCGAAAACTATTAGAACGAAAACCAGGTCCTTTACTCTGGTATATCTTACTCAGTAGGAACCAAATGTCTTCGAAAACAACATTCTTTGCTTTTCTGAAAGGCAAGTGAGCAGCCCCCTTGTCGAACCCCTCCGAGCTAAAGGTAAACCCCACTCTGTCTTCGGGATCGACATCATGGACTATATGACTCACAATATCTTTAATACGATCTTTGACCCACTTCTCTGGATCGTTGACATCGTCAGGTATATCTTGTAGTCTAAAGCATACGCTTCGTCTATTAAGTTTAAACTTCTTATTGGAGGTCACTGTATCTTCAAGTATTTGGAATGCCATTGTTTCGTGCTACACAACTGACTGTGTTGGTTAAAGGACCGAAGTTTAGCCTCGTGTTTATTAAAGACTAAAGTTTAGCAGGTACTAATTGTTTTCACATTCACTGTTGGCTACCGACTGAACCTTAGCTCCTCGTCTTAATATTCGACAAACAACACAGACAACACAACTTATTGTTTTCACCTTCACCGTTGGTTAACGACTGAACCTTAGTGGACGCTTCACGTCTTAATATTCAACAGACAACAACGACAGCTGTCATACAGCCGTCTGACATGACAGACAGCTGTCATACAGCTGTCATACAGCTGTGTTAGACAGCTGTGTTAGACAGCTGTGTTAGACAGCTGTGTTCTGTGTTAGACAGCTGTGTTAGACAGCTGTGTTAGACAGCTGTCTAACACAGCTGTATGACAGCTGTATGACAGCTGTCTGTCATGTCAGACGGCTGTCTGTCATGTCAGACGGCTGTATGACAGCTGTCGTTGTTGTCTGTTGAATATTAAGACGTGAAGCGTCCACTAAGGTTCAGTCGTTAACCAACGGTGAAGGTGAAAACAATAAGTTGTGTTGTCTGTGTTGTTTGTCGAATATTAAGACGAGGAGCTAAGGTTCAGTCGGTAGCCAACAGTGAATGTGAAAACAATTAGTACCTGCTAAACTTTAGTCTTTAATAAACACGAGGCTAAACTTCGGTCCTTTAACCAACACAGTCAGTTGTGTAGCACGAAACAATGGCATTCCAAATACTTGAAGATACAGTGACCTCCAATAAGAAGTTTAAACTTAATAGACGAAGCGTATGCTTTAGACTACAAGATATACCTGACGATGTCAACGATCCAGAGAAGTGGGTCAAAGATCGTATTAAAGATATTGTGAGTCATATAGTCCATGATGTCGATCCCGAAGACAGAGTGGGGTTTACCTTTAGCTCGGAGGGGTTCGACAAGGGGGCTGCTCACTTGCCTTTCAGAAAAGCAAAGAATGTTGTTTTCGAAGACATTTGGTTCCTACTGAGTAAGATATACCAGAGTAAAGGACCTGGTTTTCGTTCTAATAGTTTTCGAATAACGATGACTCAAGTGAAAACCGCTAAGCCTTTAATACATGTCAATTAAATATCTTAACACATCATTACCATCATATATTCAGACACTTGTACGTAGCTTGCAAGCCTTCAATATAAACACGTACCAATTCAATCTCTTAATCCATTATTAACATCATAGGTTCAGAGGGGTCCACTTGTAGATAGCTTGCTATCTCTACGCCCCTCAACGTTGGTTGGTTGGTTGGGTGGTTGGTTAGTTGGTTGGTTGCACTTTTCATAGAAATGATTGGATATCCAACAGGTTAAATTTAGAATGAAATCTTTGCAAACATATGTACCACCTATCAAGTCGTTTACAATCTGAGCTCCACCCATTTTTACCAAGTATGTTGCAGTTCTAGGTGTTAGTTGAGATGTTGCTTCCGACACTTCTAGGGGGCCGGTATTCCGGCTCCCTGGAGATGAGTCTAAGTGGGCTCCTTTGGTTGAAATATTAAGGGTATCGGTATTGGTTGGTACATAGACTGTTATGTTCGTATACTTAAAACTTAGTAAACTCAATAAGGTTCTGAATACGTTTCTCCTCAGACACATCTGTTATGTACGTCGGTTCTATTTGTCTTACGGTGTTTCACTTCTGTTTTTCTTCTGTTAAAGAGATTTACAGAATTTGCATCATATGGTGTGTTTAGGATCACTTCGGTATCGGAATGTTTGTTCTTAATGTTCTTATCCTTTTACTTCGGTTCCTTGAAGATTGGTTCTATATTTCTGATTAAATTCGCTTACGCAGAAATAAAAATTGTTGAGTTTTTCGTAAAAATGAATGGTTATGTAGCAAACCGAATTTAATATCAAACATATTAAAGTCCAACAAGTGTTTAGCGGTTGTAGGTGTTAATTGAGATGTTGCTTCCAGCACATCTAGGGGGCCGGTATTCCGGCCCCCTAGATGTGACTCTAAGTGGACACCTTCGGTTGGAACATTTGGCGTTATCGGTATTCCGATAACCCAAATGTTCCTTCAGCTGACTGTTGTAATAGGCAATCAACTCTTTAGTTTTCTTATTTTCCAACCAATGACACATAAAGCCACATCTCAAGACAGTTAGTTAGAGTGTTGTGTGGTTAAAATTACTCTGAAATGCTAGTGGCACCCCATTTTTACCAAGTATGTAGCAGCTGTAGGTACCAAGTCAACCCCTTCTGCTTGTTGTTGTAATAGACAATTAACTCTTTGGTTTTCTTATTTTATATCTCATAAACATAAAAGCTACACTTCAAGATACTTAGTTTAACTGGTCACATGGCTAAGATTACTCTGAAATGATAGAGATGTGTTGGTTTAGGGCAATTGAAGACTGTTCTTCAAGACATATTTACTTTGGTTTGTTAGGTACGCTTGACAGCTACCTGTGCCGTCAACTTCAATAAGTCTAAGAGGGTGTACTAAAATTTGTCTGTAGCACGCATCACTTGATGTAGTCAACATTTAAATACGCTATTGATTACTGTTCTTTCTGGTATGGTTGAAATTTTCTCTGAAAGTAACTTCATTAAGTCTAAGAGAGAGTGTGTTGTTTTTAGGTGTTAACACAGCTTGTTCTGACTTACTTAAATATTATATTTCTTCTGTTCAACAAGACGATTATTTTGATGTGTCACACATGTATGTAGCTCTAAGAATAGCTATACCGGAAGTGTCTACCGGAAGTAACATTTTTATTGAATATGCTTATAGAGTTTGCTTTGCTGAACAGCGTGTATGTATTGGTTCTATCGTACGTCTCACCGATCTTCCGCGATAAGGGTTTGAAGTTTTTTATCTCAGTTTCTTGTAGAGCTTGTTACGAAACGATATATTTTTTAAAGTCAGTTCATTTCTATCACTTGTTGAAAAGATATAACGATACATCTGTTATGTACGTCGGTTCTATTTGTCTTACGGTGTTTCACTTCTGTTTTTCTTCTGTTAAAGAGATTTACAGAATTTGCATCATATGGTGTGTTTAGGATCACTTCGGTATCGGAATGTTTGTTCTTAATGTTCTTATCCTTTTACTTCGGTTCCTTGAAGATTGGTTCTATATTTCTGATTAAATTCGCTTACGCAGAAATAAAAATTGTTGAGTTTTTCGTAAAAATGAATGGTTATGTAGCAAACCGAATTTAATATCAAACATATTAAAGTCCAACAAGTGTTTAGCGGTTGTAGGTGTTAATTGAGATGTTGCTTCCAGCACATCTAGGGGGCCGGTATTCCGGCCCCCTAGATGTGACTCTAAGTGGACACCTTCGGTTGGAACATTTGGCGTTATCGGTATTCCGATAACCCAAATGTTCCTTCAGCTGACTGTTGTAATAGGCAATCAACTCTTTAGTTTTCTTATTTTCCAACCAATGACACATAAAGCCACATCTCAAGACAGTTAGTTAGAGTGTTGTGTGGTTAAAATTACTCTGAAATGCTAGTGGCACCCCATTTTTACCAAGTATGTAGCAGCTGTAGGTACCAAGTCAACCCCTTCTGCTTGTTGTTGTAATAGACAATTAACTCTTTGGTTTTCTTATTTTATATCTCATAAACATAAAAGCTACACTTCAAGATACTTAGTTTAACTGGTCACATGGCTAAGATTACTCTGAAATGATAGAGATGTGTTGGTTTAGGGCAATTGAAGACTGTTCTTCAAGACATATTTACTTTGGTTTGTTAGGTACGCTTGACAGCTACCTGTGCCGTCAACTTCAATAAGTCTAAGAGGGTGTACTAAAATTTGTCTGTAGCACGCATCACTTGATGTAGTCAACATTTAAATACGCTATTGATTACTGTTCTTTCTGGTATGGTTGAAATTTTCTCTGAAAGTAACTTCATTAAGTCTAAGAGAGAGTGTGTTGTTTTTAGGTGTTAACACAGCTTGTTCTGACTTACTTAAATATTATATTTCTTCTGTTCAACAAGACGATTATTTTGATGTGTCACACATGTATGTAGCTCTAAGAATAGCTATACCGGAAGTGTCTACCGGAAGTAACATTTTTATTGAATATGCTTATAGAGTTTGCTTTGCTGAACAGCGTGTATGTATTGGTTCTATCGTACGTCTCACCGATCTTCCGCGATAAGGGTTTGAAGTTTTTTATCTCAGTTTCTTGTAGAGCTTGTTACGAAACGATATATTTTTTAAAGTCAGTTCATTTCTATCACTTGTCGTTGAAAAGATATAACGATTTAAAGTTTAGACCGGAAGTGGCTATTTTATTGTATATTCCAATTTGATTTGGCCTCCTTAACACCGTGCATGTATTGGTTCTATCGTACATCTCACGGATCTTCCGCGATAAGGGTTTGAAGTTTTTTATCTCAGTTTCTTGTAGACCTTGTTACGAAACATACATTTTTAAAGTCGGTTCCTTTCTATCACTTGTCGTTGAAAAGATATAACGATTTAAAGTTTAGACCGGAAGTGGCCATTTTATTGTATATTCCACTTTGACTTGGCCTCCTTAACACCGTGCATGTGTTGATTCTATCGTACATCTCACGGATCTTCCGCGATAAGGGTTTAAAGTTTTTTATCTCATTTTCTTGTAGACCTTGTTACGAAACATACATTTTTGAAGTCAGTTCCTTTCTATCACTTTCCGTTGAAAAGATATAACGATTTAAAGTTTAGACCGGAAGTGGCCATTTTATTGTATATTCCAATTTGATTTGGCCTCCTTAACACCGTGCATGTATTGGTTCCATCGTACATCTCACGGATCTTCCGCGATAAGGGTTTAAAGTTTTTTATCTCAGTTTCTTGTAGACCTTGTTACGAAACATACATTTTTGAAGTCGGTTCCTTTCTATCACTTTCTGTTGAAAAGATATAACGATTTAAAGTTTAGACCGGAAGTGGCCATTTTATTGTATATTCCAATTTGATTTGGCCTCCTTAACACCGTGCATGTGTTGGTTCTATCGTACATCTCACGGATCTTCCGCGATAAGGGTTTAAAGTTTTTTATCTCAGTTTCTTGTAGACCTTGTTATGAAACATACATTTTTTGAAGATAGTTCATTTCTATCACTTTCCGTTGAAAAGATATAACGATTTAAAGTTTAGACCGGAAGTGGCCATTTTAATGTATATTCCAATTTGATTTGGCATCCTTAACACCGTGCATGTATTGGTTCCTGCGTACGTCTCACGGATCTTCCGCGATAAGGGTTTTAAGTTTTTTATCTCATTTTAGTCGCCATTTTTTAATTCTGCTTACTTAGACGAGTAACATGACACTAAACACGTGGTAGAAAGGAATTGAACCTGTAACCAACCATTGTTTCTAAGCTTAAGAGTTGAACCTGTTGTCCATTTTGTTTCTGAGCTTCTTTTGTTTTTGTCAGCGACCTCTATTGTCTCTCCGATATTTGGTTATGTCTAATAACAAAAGCTTTATGAATGGTTTGTTTTAATAGGGGGCGTAACTTTCAATCATGGAGTCTTCGGCCAATACCATTATTCTCGCTTATCAACCTCACTCTCATTTGTCGGCTCTAAAGGTTGGGGTGACGTAACTTTAAATAAGTCTTCAACCATCTTTATCAACAAAAGGCACCATCTTTAAGAACGAAAGCCGCCATTCTTTATCAGCGAAAGGCACCATCTTTAAGAACGAAAGCCGCCATTTTTATAATGTCAGGGATGTCAGCTTAAGGTATCACAGGCTTCCATCTTTCATTCCGACATTTTTTTATTCCGCCATTTTGGTTCCTCCGTTTTGGTTCCGCCTCTAATATTAAACATTATTTTGTAAATCATCCATTTGTCTAATAATAACAAAAACTTTAATTATGTTACATGTATGGTTTGTTTGTAATTAAAAGTCGTATATATATATACCAGCCTAAAACAATAAATTAACAAGCGTCTGCTTAGCTCAATGGGTAGCATCGTTGCCTCCCATCTGAATGCCCCGGGTTCGAAACTCACCTGCACCAAATGGTTTTTTTCAAAATATAATAATTTGAAGTAATAGGTTAGACACTTATGTGACTGTCTGGCCCAAGTCGTGTGACGTCACTGTCTGGCCAAAGACAGGTCAATGAC
This sequence comes from Tillus elongatus, assembly GCA_964006375.1. Lineage (NCBI taxonomy): Eukaryota > Metazoa > Arthropoda > Insecta > Coleoptera > Cleridae > Tillus > Tillus elongatus. Next base: position 22,663,576 of record OZ023268.1, on the reverse strand, counting down.
CTTAGAATGCAGGTTACATTGGAAGCCATCTTGGGTCCGCCATCTTGGAAGGGACGGAGTCCTTGTGGGCGGGGCCCCCCTATCTATATACTGTTGGGTCGGTAACTGGCAGCTGTCAACTGTCAACTGTCATGTCGGTAACTGGCAGCTGTCAACTGTCAACTGTCATGTCGGTAACGCAGATCCCATACTTAACCACATGTGACGTCACTGTCTGTCCAAAGTGGCCCAATACCTACTAAATCTATTTCGGAATTGTGATCAGTTATATCCAAATTAAAACAATTGTAACGTGGTTTAGGCATTCAGTAGTAGCTGCTGATGAATTACGGAAGGCACAAACAAGCGACCATAAACCTGAAACAAAATTTATACAAGAGGTGTCCACCCGCTGGAATTCCACATACTACATAATTAATCGTTTTCTTGAACTGCGGGAATACATAAATATCATAGTGAACAGACATCCTTCTGCCCCCACAATGGTTACAGCCAAGGAAGTTTTTGAACTGAATAAAATCATTGAACTTCTAAAGACGTTAGAGGCAGTAACAACAGAAATTTGTGGTCAAAAGTATATTAGTTTGAGTCTTGTAATCCCTCTCACGTATAACTTGGAAAAAGAAGTTTCACACATTGAATGTGATGTAAACGACACCTTAGGTATTTCACTAAAAGAAGCACTTCTCCAAGAATGTAGGAAACGATTTTCTGCTGTTGAACAAGTCCAACAATTAGCCGTGGCAATCTTGCTGGATCCAAGGTTCAAAAATATTTATTTTAAGAGTCCTCATAATGTTGCAGCAGCAGTTAATCTAATACAACAGTTATCACTGTTAGCAGAAACGCAAGGAGATGATGACCACAATCGCGAAATAATAGAAAGTGAAACGACAAATAATAAACAGGACACGGGTAAGTAGGCTAGATTGTCACAATGATGTTTGGTAAAAATTTTAACATAATTATAGTTACTCCAAAGGGCAATACATGGGCGCATCATTCTCAGTTAGTTCAAAAGAGTGCTTCACAAGAGAAAGAACAATTAAGCGAAATGTCTTTGTATTTAAAGAATCCTCTAATTAATCTTACCGAGAATCCACTGAAATGGTGGTCAGATAATAAAAATGTATGTCCCCATTTATACCCTGTCGCGAAAAATTTCTTGTCCATAGTAGCGACTTCTGCACCGGCAGAATTTTTTTTTCCAAAGCTGAACAGACAGCCACGCAAAAAAGAAACCATTTAACTGGAGAACACTTGGGCAAAATATGATTCCTTCAGTCCATTGACAGAGATTACTGGAGTATATAAAACTGTATGGTGAGATTATCAGTATTATCACTAATATTGGTGAATTATATATAATATATATATATATATATATATATATATATATATATATATATATATATATATATATATATATATATATATATATATATATATATATATATAAACAGGGTTATTAACAGTTTAGAATTAAATTTGAAGTTTACTTTTTATTATTAAAGTCATTAGAAGTTAGGTTTTTCTATTTTTGTTTTACACATTCTTTCTTATTTTATTGCAGTACAACAAACATTTATTTATTTTTGTTACCACTTATTTTTTGTATTACTTGCACCTGCCACAATCTGTATCGGAATATGTTTCCATTTTCTAATGCCTACAAAACTACAAACTATTTTTTTTTTCTCGAAAGAACATAGAATTATAGAATTGGTAAATTCACAATTGATTTGAAAACATCTATGTTTCCCAACATCGATGTTTTCCAGCCGATGTTTTTCCTACCATCGATAGTAGGTTTCGATGTTAAGAAATGTGCCCATCACTAATTTCTTGTATTGATATTATTGGTATTGAGCTGTTCATTAATGGTTTAACCTATTATATTTTTAAGGTTTATATGCCGCCCAACATATCGGCTTCAGATTTTGACGTATTTATAGAGCTACTTGAAAAATAGTATTTTAGGCAAGGAAATGTATTTATTGTGGGGGTCTTCAATGTTTCGTGATACATACGATCATGTGCATACCAAGTCGAAATTACTGTGGATGACTTTTTGGAGTTTGTGGGGCTCAAACAGTTTAATAATGGGCTCAATTTCAATCAGAGGTGCTTGGACCTCGCCGCAAGTATATGGCTTGTACTGTTGCCCTTGATTCATGTCTAACGGTTGATGTTGTTGATGATAGTCACTCTGTTGCAATTTATTTCAAAAAAATAATCTTTTTCAAAATTCATGGTTAATAAGCCTTCACGGCGTTATAATTTTTGTAAGAATTACCATCTACTATATGAAGCACTAAGATCAATATATTCGTCACATTTGTATTTATTGTCTGATGTCAACTTGGCATGATCTTTGTTTCATAATTCTATCTACCGCTATTTCGATCTTTACATCCCCTGTGTTCCCCATGAAGCCATGGTTCTCCGCCGTGGTTTACTTCAGATGTAATCAAGATTATTAGGTAAAAGGAACGAGCTCTTAGGGAATACAGTAGAGCTTCTGTCTATGCCCCTTACAATGGTTTCAAAAAGCTAAAATGTTTAGTTAAGTGTAAAATAAGGAAACCTTACAAGAACTACATCAAGGAATTTGAAACGGACACGAAAAGCTTTTGGTCGTATTTTCAGAGAAGGGCGGGATAATCGAAGATCCCTGGGATGATGTCGTTTGAGGGGGCTACGGTCGATAATCCTCTTTCAATTCAAAGCGGTTTCCGGCCTATTTTAGAAACGTACACTTACTCAGCTTTCCTGCTGCTGGCGAAAATTCTAGCAGCTACCATTATTATTCCACCATCTTCCGTACTAATATTTCAGACAACATCATCCCGATATCTGTGATCCCTTTCAGCCCTGATTTTTCAATTTACAACATAAAATTTTTACCTGCATTAACAATTGTTTACAGGCCCCTAAAGAACATACCCAACAAATCTTGCAAAATTTTTCCTACAGATAAAGGAACTAGGCAGTCGTGGCAAATGCCACCAACAGGCTTACTAGTATTAGAACAGTGAATTATGAAAATGGCAGTACATTTAATTTAAAGTTATATTTTCTGTGAAAATATTTAAAATGAGTTAATTATTATGAAAGTCTTTAAAACAATTTCTAAATTTTGATAAACAAACGTGAACTTGACAGTTTTCACATTGAATTCGAGAACGCCCTCCACAAGTTTCTAGCTTACATCTTTGTTCATGTCCATTTACATGGACTGACCAGTGTCCGAAGTTGTCAAATCTCATATCCTGTACAGGAATTCTTTGAAGTTTTTGCTTTTTTCTCACTATAGGTGAATTTCTAGGACTTCCGGATGATGGTCTTCCACGTCTTGGAACAGTATCTACCAAAGAGTTTGAAAACGCCAAACCTTCTGCCACTGAAGTGGTAAATTGCAATAAATCCATTCTTGATTTCTCTGACATTCCTCGCTTCTTCATATCAGATTGATATTCTAGCCAGGATTTGCAAATAACTAAATTAAAATAGTGTAAAATTAACCTCATTGTCCATTTTCTTGATCGAATAAAGGTACGATACAAGGCAATTAAAAAATAATTTTTGTCCACCCCTCCCGTAGAAACATTATACATGCGTACAATTGCTGGATGCTTTACCAGCACATACTGAGCCTCTTTTTTGTCTTATCTCCTCACATCATCTTCAGGATCAAACCAACAAAATTGGAAGCCATATTGACCACTTTATTATCATACCAGCGAACTGCTACAAGTCTTTTATCTGCTGAGATTAAATCCTCACAGCTGTCACGTCCAATTTTCTTTAGGTCACTTTCTGATTTCAGAGGACACTTTTCAAGTCTATTGGAACGTATGGTACCAGCCATAAACATTTCCTTTTGAAACATCTCTTGTAGCAGTAACAGCGATGTAAAGTAATTATCACAGAATAATGTTTTTCCATGGTGTTCGGGGCTTCTATTTGACAAATATACTACCAAACCATTTGTAGCTGAATAAGCGTCATGTAGATTCATTGGAAAAGTAGTAGAACCTTGATAAAAAATCGAGCGATATATGATCCCAGAGGCACCACAAAGCATGAAAACTTTTACCCCCCATGGATTTGGTTTTCCTTTCAGATATTGCTTTACAATAAGTTGCCCTTTAAATGGAATTATTGAATCGTCAATACAAAGATTTTCCTCTAAAGTTAACTCCTCACATCGTTTTTTAAACGACTGTAAAATTGGGCGTACCTTCCGGAGTCTATCATAGCTATCACGACGCTGATTGTTATCGACAATATGTAAATTGTTTCTTAATGATTGAAATCTATTACGCGATATCCCAATATCATCTAAAAATTATATTCTAGTAGCATGTGCCCAGTAAATCCTTTGCCTAGGAAAGAGGACAATTCCCATCATAATGTGCAATGCTAAAAGTTTTCTAATTTCCTCTTCTACTACTGTTGAGATTTTTTCTGATTTTTTCAGGAGGAAAATATTTCTGAAAGTACATCAAAGGTGTCTGACATTCATTACTATCTTCTATGTCTTCAGGTAAAGTAAACATAACTTGTGGAGCAAAAATTGATCTTTCTTCCAGGATATTTTAACTTTATTATTCTTTTTTTGTAAATTTGACTTGTGCGATATTTGTGCTAGTACAGCCAACGGAATACAATCTTCTTCTTCTTCTTTTTTTGTCTGATGTTTCAACTTCGATATCTGCAGTAATGTCCTTAATAAGTACTTGTTCATTTTCATTTTCTGTTTCATCTTCTACATCAGATTCTGGAAGAGCTGATATAGCAGCAGCCGCATCTTTGATAGTCACTTTCCTAGCTACTGTGTTTAGATTTTAATAGAAATTTGCTGCTGGTATACCATCGTTACCTGAAAGTAAAAATGATACGATTGTTTTTTCGAATGGTAACACCTGGTGGTGGCAATTGCGTACATACATTTCAAATGTCTGTGTGTGCTATTTTTATGAAAAAAGGACAAGTATGTTCTTTAAAGATATTCACAGGTTTTATATTTGACATACTAACAAAAATATAATGTAAATTACATCATAATTATAAAATAATGTGTACTTGTCCAATAATGTTTTGAGGTTATCAACATTCATGTCTTCGCGGCTTATAAAACATTAGCTCCCTACAACTGGAGTACAAATGCTGTGGAATAGATGCTATTGTGAAGTTAAGAATAGAATAAAGTAGCGACATCTAGTGACTTAGATTGGAACTAAGCCTCCTGTCACTACCTAGAAGCCTACAAAACTGCTGGTGGCAAATGCCCCCTTCAGCGCCAAAAGGGTTACAAAAATTTAAAAATACCTTTACTTCTGGCCATGAATAGGTTCCAGGCTTTCTTGTCAGAGACTGCTGTTGTGTTTTCTTACGTCCTCTATCCTATATCACTCCAATTTTGTTTGTGTCCTGATTTGTTGAAAATTTCTCGGATTACGCCCGTAAATAACGTTGTAGTCGAACTGAAATTCCTAATTATTGGCCAAGTTATATAGCTTAATATACCGTTCGATCAAATGTTACATGTCTCCCTTACAGCACGGTTTTGTACCAAAACTTTCTGCTTCTACCAATCTCATTGTGATCACGCAATAAATTTCCAACGTTTTGGATGTACAGGGTCAAGTCGATGTAAATTAGGCGGACTTTTCAAAGGACTTTGGGAAAAAAAAATCATGTCAGCATTTTGTCGAAGCTGGACAGGCTGGGATGCTCCTCTCAATTGGTAATATTTTTCGTTCATACCTCCAAATCAGAACTTAGTACGTGGTCTATGGTGGTTATCATTCCGAAAACTTTGTTGCAAGGTCTGAGGTTTTTCAGGGTTCACATTTGCTTTTCCATATTTCATAAATAACCTACGACTCTTGGGTACGTCAAGCTGGTTTTTGACGATGACTTAAAGGTATGTACACGGATTGATTTTCTGGATGATTGCATTGTACTTTAAGTTGAACTAAATAACGTGCATAGATGGTGTGAAGAAAATTACCTGAACATGAATATCGCTAATTGTAAATTTATGTCATTTACCAGAAAACAAGCAGTATTTTAAATATAACTACATTTATTCCACAAATAAAATTCGGCGATGTAGCGCCACGATTGTCGATTTGGGGGTTATATTTTACCCTTTCATTTCTTTCTTTTAATGATCACCACTTGATGACCTGTCCTGACCTCACCTGACCTGACGTGAACTGTTCTTTCTGCATTACGTATGTTAAGTTTGCGTATACGAAATTACAGTCATTTTGCAAGTACGCTGGCTCTAAAAGCGTTATTTTACGCATACGTTTGGTCGAAACTTGAATACTGCTGCCTGGTATGTATTTCTTATTACAGATACCATATTTCTTCCCTTGAAGGAATAACTCAAGGATTTATGAAATACCTTAACTACAAAATTCATCAACTATACTCCCCAAGAGGTGAATCTGAAGAGAGTCTTCTACTACAGCTGAATGAAACTTCTTTACTGAGCTGCAGAATTATTATTTCCTTAAAGTTATTTTACGGTATCTTGCATGAAGATAAACAAATAATTCGTGTCCCGACACGATCTACTTGCACATGAATATAGCGTCGGTGGTTCAGTGGTAAGAACGTATGCCTCTGAACCGAAGGGTACTGGGTTCGATCCCCTGTTACTCCTTTCACTTTTTCAGTACATGCTGTACAATTAATATCAACCGAGGTTGTGGCATTGTATTTGAGCAAGTTGAATGTCTGCACGTTCCTCCCTTCGGAGGGAACGTAAATCCGTCGGTCCCGTGTACATGCGATGTTGGGCACATTAAAGATCCGTACCCTCCTTACAGAAAGGCAGCTGTTTGGCAAATTTTCCAAGATAGTGAGATGAAACTGCTCCATAGCGTTGGTGATTGGCCATAGTCGCCAAAATAGACCGACGGTAAAGAAAACACACGCAACACTTTTTGCCAGTTATCCCCTATAGAGTGATAGAAGATGTTTTGAGTACGTAGGCACCCTAATGTGCGCGGACTCTCTCCCCTTATCATTTTGACAACTTTTGTAATGCGTCATTGGATAAATACAAAAAATAGGGAATGACGGAATCTGTAATCAAACCCAACAATAAATATAAAACAGAGAATAATAAATTATTGCTTATTGTCAAAACTAATGGATGTAATGTCATTTGCCATTTTATAAAAATCTAGCCTAGATGCTAAGGTTACCACAAACTCTGAAATTGAGACGAAAATAAAAAATCTCATACTAACAAGCAAATGAATTCTTTTTATGTTTTAAATCGAAAACCGTCCGCCGGAGGAAAAAAATCAAAGCGCCATTTTTATGAGAAGAGAGAGGGCAATTATAAAAATAATACTAATTTAACAGTGGCATATTTTTTTGATTTAAAATATTGCAGGGTATGTCACTGATGAAAAATAAAAAAACCGTTAGCCTATAAAAAAAATATTTTTATGCATATGCATACTTTGCATTTACCAAAATTTAAAAAAATATGCAAAAAGGTTTTAGAGATATTGAGGATAAAATATTTTTTCTCTAATTTCAACACCTTGTATCTCAGAAATTAAACAGCTGCGGACCAATTTTCATTATTAAGATTTTTTCTTAAAATTATATATATATAAAGGGTCACCATTCAATTACGAAACTCCCTGTATGTTATTAACTATTCAACTGTCAATTTTGTGGATAGCCACACATTTTTTAGAAAACTCGCCACCTTAACGCGCTTATTACCTAAATACATTTTAAAGATTAACAAAGTGAATGATAAAAACGTCATGGCAGCAAGTGCGTTATGGTAATGAAAAATTCTTTTTTCGGAAAACCAGTTTGGCTTACGAGCTCTTTCAAGCGATTAAGGCAGAAAAAATTATACATTTGTACAGGTACCTTCCATTTCGTAAATAGCTTAGTTCGTTAGTTAGCCCGATCGAACGAGTCTCAGATTTTGTTCCGGAAAATGTTTGGATCTTTGAAATAACAAAGTTGTTTTAAGGTAAGGCTAGATGCATTCTCACAACAATTATAACCGTAGACCGGTTTCGCTCTAATTAGAGCTCGTCAGTACGGCATACTAATTGTATCGAAAATACACCTATAAAGTAATACGGCTATGGTAGCCAGCCTTCCAACACGAAGTGAGTGGTAAAACGCGAGGCAACGTGCCGCCACCTTGTTGCGGAACAAAGTAGTATGTTGTCACGCTAGCACCAAATAACACAAAGTGTTAAAAATGGAGACTGTATACAACCAACTAACAATTTAGTAAATTGTCAGCCCTGGCCCATTTCTACCCCAATATAGGGACAAAGTATGTAAGTTCATTGATTGTTGTTGCCCTTACTTGGTGAAACTTGTCCATACTGCATACAGACTTGGAGAATACTTCTCTGGCTTCACTGTTGGTTTTTAGTGGTAAAGGACGTAGCCAGCGCGTGAGCTAACTGAAGCAAGTGGTCCTTTGAATTCTGGAAGTTCTAGGATGTTCTTCAATGCTTCTGTGACTATAGTTTCGCTGCTTGACAGCATTTTCAGACAGATTAAAATTGAATTAGTACGAAATCATGACAACTACAAATAAATATCTGTTGCTAGGTTATGATATGATGTTTTGATCAAAAAATTTTATCAAATTGAAAATAAAATGAAACACAGATGACAGATGAGGTTTTCAAAATGTCTATGTGATGTATGTCAATATTTAACATAAAAATTAGAACTAGCCTATAATAACTATGATAACAGTTACAACAATAAAATAACTAAACAATAACATTATAAAAGTAGTCTCTATACAATGAAAATATCGACATACATCAACTCATTATTTTATTACAACTTTTTTGAAATAATAGTTAAATTTATTTTCTTTGACATATTTAATTAGAAAGAAGAATATCCAAGAAAGGGGAATTCATTAAATCAGTTTGCTCGTTTAAAACAAGGTAGTTATTGTCGTGTGTGTGCCTTTTGACTTCTAAAGCTTCAAAAAGTCTAGTTTACGTTTGTCATTATAAAAATGTAGTGGTTGTATGCGGTTATTTATTGTAGGTCTATGTTCGGTATCAATAATATGTTTTGCAAATGTAGATTTGTCAGCGTGGTTATTTCTAAATGCAGAAATATGTTCTTTGTATCGGGTGTTAAAATTTCTAGAAGTTTGACCTATGTAGATTGCGTTACAATGTGTACAAGCTAATTTATAAACTCCAGCTTTTGTCAAGAAACAAGATTTTTCTTTCGCGTTAAATAACAAATCACGCGTCGTGTTGTAAGATTTAAAAGCTACTTTTGTATTTGTACAAGTGTTTAAAATTTTTGAAGTGTTTTCTGAAATGGTTCCAAAATAAGTTATCGAAACGTATCTGTTGTCTTCTTTGTCTCTAATATTTGGATAAATTAAATTAATCGCTAATTTGTATTCTTTTCTCTCTATCATTTTATCTATTATTTTAACAGAGTAGCCATTATTAAATGCTGTTTGCTTAATTATTGAAATTTCTTTTTCAAAATTGTTTTGTGACATAGGTATTGAAAATGCACGATGTATCATAGAATGATAGGCTGACAGCTTTTGTGAAAAAGGGTGACATGAATCGTATGGTATGGTTGTGTCAGTGTAAGTTGGTTTCCTATATATTGAAAAGTCAAACGAATTATTTTCTAACTTTCTAATTGTTAAGTCTAAAAAGTTTATACAACTGTTAGCTTCTTCTTCTAAAGTAAATTTAATATTTGTGTGAAAGCTATTAATAAAATTTAAAAATTCATTTAATTCTGTATGACTACCTTGAAAACATGCTAAAATATCATCTACGTATCTGTACCAAAAGACAATATTATGTGAAAGTTCTGATGTTAAAATTTGGTTTTCTAAGTTTTCCATAAATATGTTGGCTAATAAAGGTGACAACGGACTACCCATAGGCAGACCTTCATTTTGCATATAAATTTTATTATTAAATTTAAAATAGTTTTGTCTTATACATTCATTAAAAAGATTCATTATGTCTTGTCTTTTTATGACATTTACGTTCTTTTCTATTAAAAGGTTTTCTAATAGAGGTAAACATTCTTTAGGGGGTATCTTAGAATACATGCTACAAACATCAAACGAGACTAATTTACTATTTGTGGGAATAATTAAGTTATTTAATTTTTGTGTAAGTTCATAAGAATTCTTAACTGAATATTTTGGAAAGTAATTGTATTCTTTAATAAGTGAAACCAGTTTGCTCGCTATCTTATGATTAGGTGTATTAACATAGCTAACTACTGGTCTCACTGGTATATTTGGCTTATGAATTTTTAGGTGGCCATATAATTTTGGTGGTTGCGGGCTTTTATATAAAATATATTTCTTTTCTTGTTGACTAAACAGAGACACATTTTTAAGTTCATTTTTTAGTTTTGTCTGAAATGCGTTTGTTGGGTCTCTCCTAATTTCTGTTAAATTTTCCGCAGTAATAAAATCAGTAATTTTAATGTTATATGCGTCCCTACTTATAGCTACAGTTGTATTTCCTTTATCAGCTTTAGTAAAAACTAGATCATTAAAATGATAGAGAGAAAAGAATACAAATTAGCGATTAATTTAATTTATTCAAATATTAGAGACAAAGAAGACAACAGATACGTTTCGATAACTTATTTTGGAACCATTTCAGAAAACATTTCAAAAATTTTAAATACTTGTACAAATACAAAGGTAGCTTTTAAATCTTACAACACGACGCGTGATTTGTTATTTAACGCGAAAGAAAAATCTTGTTTCCTGACAAAAGCTGAAGTTTATAAATTAGCTTGTACACATTGTAACGCAATCTACATAGGTCAAACTTCTAGAAATTTTAACACGCGATACAAAGAACATACTTCTGCATTTAGAAATAACCACGCTGACAAATCTACATTTGCAAAACATATTATTGATACCGAACATAGACCTACAATAAATAACCGCATACAACCACTACATTTTTATGATGACAAACGTAAACTAGACTTTTTTGAAGCTTTAGAAGTCAAAAGGCACACACACGACAATAACTACTTTGTTTTAAACGAGCAAACTGATTTAATGAATTCCCCTTTCTTGGATATTCTTCTTTCTAATTTAATATGTCAAAGAAAATAATTTAACTATTATTTCTAAAAAGTTGTAATAAAATAATGAGTTGATGTATGTCGATATTTTCATTGTATAGAGACTACTTTTATACTGTTATTGTTTAGTTATTTTATTGTTGTAACTGTTATCATAGTTATTATAGGCTAGTTCTAATTTTTATGTTAAATATTGACATACATCACATAGACATTTTGAAAACCTCATCTGTCATCTGTGTTTCATTTTATTTTCAATTTAATAGAATTTTTTGATCAAAACATCATATCATAACATAGCAACAGATATTTATTTGTAGTTGTCATGATTTCGTACTAATTCAATTTTAATCTGTCTGAAAATGCTGTCAAGCAGCGAAACTATAGTCACAGAAGCATTGAAGAACATCCTAGAACTTCCAGAATTCGAAGGGCCACTTGCTCCAGTTAGCTCACGCGCTGGCTACGTCCTTCACCACTAAAAACCAACAGTGAAGCCAGAGAAGTATTCTCCAAGTCTGTATAAAGTATGTAAGGCTAGATGCATTCTCGCAACATTCAGAATCGTAAACCGGTTTCGCTCTAATTAGAGCTCGTCAGTATGGCATACTAATTGTAGCGAAAATACACCTATAAAGTAATACGGCTATGGTAGCCAGCTTTCCAACACTAAGTGATTGGTGAGACAAGAAGCAACGTGCCGCCACCTAGTTGCGGAACCAAGTAGTATGTTGTCACGCCAGCTCCAAATAACAACATTCCACAACCGGTCTACGATTCTAATTGTTGTGAGAATGCATCTAGCCTTACATACTTTGTCCCTATAGTAAGGTAGAAATGGGCCAGGGCTGACAATTTACTAAATTGTTAGTTGGTTGTATACAGTCTCCATTTTTTAACACTCTGTGTTATTTGGAGCTGGCGTGACAACATACTACTTGATTCGGCAACTAGGTGGCGGCACGTTCGTTCGTGTCTCACAACTCACTTAGTGTTGGAAAATTGTTTTAGTAACAGTCTTAACAGAGACTAGTACAAAGTAAATTTCAAGCTTTCAGCTTATTACAAAATTATTTTACAGCCATTTATTTTTATCCCTTCAGCACAAAAAAACACAAAATAAAAAGTTTTGGTATAGTAAAAACCATTTATCCAATTTTGCTTAGCAAAATTTTTGTATAAATACCCACCAAAACTTCCTTTAACTAAGATTCTCTAAAAAAAATTGTTTTTGAAAAATCATAAAAGGGTTATTTTACAATGAAAAAATTGTATGAAAAGTATGCAACTTGTGACAAATATTGGATTAACGAGTTTTTGTCTAAATCATTTTACCTAACTTTCAGACAAAATTAGCCTAATGGTTTAGAGCACTTGAGGTGAAAATATTAGGCTGAAACATTCTCAGCACTCATTGCTCTGGCCTCTAATGCTTGTACCTAATATATAGCAAACTTTCTACCTTAAGTGGTGTAATAATAGTAGAGTTTTAACAGTGAACCTTATGGGTATATCGGTATTTAGATCATTTGTTACGTTAGTGCTACAAATTACCTACTGAAAGCCGTAATTTCCATTGTTAAAGATCTGGGAAACGTGAGCGGGAAAACAAAACTCCAAAGCTGTGTAACCGCATTTTAAATTGTTAAACAATCGATTTCGACAAAGTTGCAGTTTAGAGAAAACTTATATTCAGGGCTCGGATTTATATGCAAACTTTTTAGGTGAAATATGCGGATATATATGCAGGAAATTTGAAACAAATATGCACCAACTTGAACAAAATATGCACAAAAATATCGATATATGCAGTGCATAAATAATCATAGTATACCAATAAAACAAGTTTTTAAAGGTCTAAGCTATTAATTTTATTGACAAACAATACCACGTAGGACCCTATTTATATTATTCATTAATTATTCATTAATTAATTTAATACATTTTTTGGAATTTCAAAATTTTTAGGTTGTTGAATTTGGAGTGTTGTCAAGCAGTTTTGGATGCAACTATGTATAAAATTATGTTAATATTCACCAAAAGTCTTAGACTTATTGAATAAACATGTTGTATAATTTTAAGCAATAAAGGTAATAATAATAATAATAATAATAATAATAATAATAATAATAATAATATTGCAATTATCACTATTAATAGATATTATTAAGTTGCGCTCTAAATTATCTATTCTGAAAGATTTCCTTCTCTGAGTTAGTAAGTTTTTATACGAAGAAAAACTCCGGTCTACGCCGACTGAGGTAATTGGAGCATTTTTTAATCTTGACAATATGGTAGGGTCAACATTGTTTAAATCGTCTAAAAAATCTCCATCCAGAGCTTTTGCAATCGCGTTAACTTGGTAAAACCCTCAGTTTTGTGAGTGTTTCTGATAATTTTTTTGTAATTTGTTTTGCAACAGGCCCATTTGCTTTATCAATAGTTTCTTTAAAATGTTCTAGTAATTTAACTGATTCAGTTAGAAAAACATTTTGCTGCTGAATTTCTTTTAGAGTTTGTGTAACTGTTTTATAATTACTGTTTATAAAGCATAATTACGGGCTCAATTTGGAGTCCTTTAAAATAATTTTTGCTTGTTTTACTGACGCACCTGCTTCATCTGCAAATTCAAGCATTACCTCCATGATTTCTCTAAAATGTTCAAAATAAAATAAGGCACCCTCGATCCAGGTTCCCCATTGCGTGCTTACAGGTCTAGGAGGTAATGATACCCCAGGCAGAACTTCCCTATATCTTTGAACTCTTGAAGGAGCTTTCACGAACATTTTTATTAACAAATTCATTGACTAAAAGAAATTGCTGTCTAATTTTTTCTGCTACCCTGTTTAACCCGTGATCCAGGCACGTACAGTGAATTAAGTTGGGATAAAATATTTTTAAATGAATTCCAGCTTTGACCATACATGAAGCAGGATCGGTAAGCAGTAATAAAATTTTATCAACTGGTACAGCATTTGGTAAAAACACGCTTGACAGACTCTCTTGAATTAATCTTGTTATAGTAATATTATTTGTTTTTTCTAATTCTTTGACTGCAATTAAATAAGGTCTAGATAAAGAAATTTCAGTTAAGGTGCCTGTCATTTAATTAGCAATACATCTACCACAAACATCTTGAGTTTCACTTACTACGACGTAAAAAAATTATTTTTTTAATTTATACTTCTGAAAAAGTTTCTAAATAACATCGTTCAACCATATTTTTTCTCAAAGTACTTTTATCTGGTATAGACTGTTTACAATACTTTTCCAAAAATGACTTGAAGAGTGTTGTTTAATTGATTCAGTGGAATGTTAGAAGCAACCATTGCCTTGCATAAGTCAAATTTAAAGGTATCCTATTCTGCTTTTAGTGAATTTTCTTAGAAAAAATTCACTAATGAGGAGATCTCGACTTTTGAATTTTAAAAAAAATTCTTCAAATGAGCGCGATCTAGGACCCCTAGAACCCATATCCGGGGTCAGTTTCAATTTTTATATGTTTATATATATATATATATATATATATATATATATATATATATATATATATATATATATATATATTTATGTATATATATATATATATATATATATATATATATATATATATATATATATATATATATATATATATATATATTTATATATATATATATATATATATGTATATATATATATATATATATATATATATATATATACATATATATATTTATATATATATATATATATATATATATATATATATATATATATATATATTTATATATATATATATATATATATATATGTATCACACCGATAACTCAAAAAATAATGGGCCGATTTTCATAAAATTTGGCATGTGCCTTTCTTTTGTAAATGGCTTGGACAAGTTCGTTAGTCAGGAAAATCGGACGAGGTTTTCCGGAAAAATTTTGAGTTTTCATTATAAAAAAATTCTTATCTCAAAAAGTAATAAGCCGATTTTAATAAAATTTGGCATTTACCTTCCTTTTGTAAATGACTTTGACAAGTTAATTAATCAAAAAAATCTGACGAGGTTTTCCGGGAAAATTTTGAGTTTTCATTTTTAAAAAATTTTATCTTAAAAAATAAAAAATCTATGATAACCAAATTTGGTGGGTAGGTTAACGATATAAAAAGTAAACTATACACCAAAATTTAGATTTCTATGTTACAAGAAAAAAAAGTTATAATAAAATATTTTGTGCCAGATCATTTCTATGAAAGTTCACTACCATAACGCACTTGCTGCGTCCAGGCTTTCTCTTTGTTTGGTTTCAAAACATTCGCGTATTGATGCTTGGGATGTATTATTTGAATTTCGTTTTTCGCAATTTCTTTAATGCCGAGGTGTCTTACAGTGTTGGTCTATGAGATATTTCCTTGCGCTTGAAATCTGTTCGAAAACAAATCAATATTACTACAGGCATCTACATTTTTTTCGAATGAATAGAAATTTAGTATTGTTTTTATAGAATATCCGTGAATTAAGTAATAAAGATAAAGAAGTATATTTTTAATTTGTATTTCAGTAATTGTTTTACGAACTGCAAAGTATTTTTTTAATACCTTATTTACTTTTTTATTTCGATTGAATTTTATAATTTTCGATTATAAAAATCATGTTTCGGAAAATTTAGGAAATAGATACTGGGCTGTTAATGGCGAAGGTTAGAAAAACAAAGAAAGTAGATCAGTTGCTTGAAATAAAAAAATAATTAAAATTAACTTTTCAAACGCAATATCTCTCAAACTGTCTAAGTGATTGAAACAAAAATCTACAACTTAAAAGAACATAGACAGACGTGGTTGTGTACCAATTTTCAAGTCGTTTGATCAATCAAAGGAAAATAAAGTTTTTCGAAATTAATAATAAAATAATCCTTGACACCACTTCAGATTCTATAATGCAATATCTACAATGTTGAACAAATACAGATGACGTTATATGTGTTGCTATGATACTTAAATAAATCGTAGATAAAAATCTAAACAATGGAGGTTGTCGCAGGTTATGAGCCTGGACAACGTTGTGAGAGATACGACAGGGACGCCACCTCAGTGCAGGACCAGGTAGTAGCTCTAGTTTACACAAAACTTTATAGATAGAGCTGTGTACAATAAAGTACAATCAAGTAACAATAATTGTGTAAACTGTCAGCCTTGGACCATTTCTTTCGTAATACCGGGACAAAGTTTGCCTCTAAAGTTGATAAGTTTTAGCATGCGAATTTATACTATAACTAACAAATTTCGAGACGCAGCAAGTGCGTTATAGTAGTGAATTTTCATAAGAATTGTACACTATTAGTAAGATATATTATTAAAACTAATTCTTTAAATTTAAATGGACCTTGGAGATCGATTTTAGAGTCCCAGTTAGCGATTGTTTGAAAAAATTTATATTTTATATGGAGTTAAAAATTAAAATTTGGTCTTAGATATAATCTGTAAGTACTGCAAGTGCCTTAAAAAAATTGTATTACAAATTTCATTAAGGTTACAAAAGCTTTCAGAAAAAAATTACAAAGTGAATGTACCTGTCAAATTATAAATATGGCAGGTATTTTTCCTTATTAATTGCTTGGAACGTTCAGTTTTAGTCAACCCATCCAGTTTTTGCAAACAATTAGCAACAAGAAAATTTTCTAGACGTAGCAAGTGCGTTGTACTAGTGAATTTTCATAAGAATTGTACACTATTAGTAAGATATACTATTAAAACAAATTCTTTAAATTTAGATAGACCTTTGAGATCAGTTTTAGAGTCCTAGTTAGCGATTATTTGAAAAAATGATGTTTTATATGGAGCTACAAAATTAAAATTTGGTATAAGATTTAATATGTAAATACTGCAAGTATCTTAAAAAAAATTCTGTTACAAATTTCATTAAGGTTACAAAAGCTTTTCAGAAAAAAGTTTATGATTTACAGAGGGAATGTACCTGTCAAATTATACATATGGCTCGTACTTTTCCCTATTAATTGCTTGGATAATTTTGTTTTAGTCAACCCATCCAGTTTTTACAAACAATAAACAACAAAAAAGGTTTTTCAAAACAAATTTGTACTTATCCGCGAAACTCTTTATGTTATTTTTCTTTAATTTATTACCCACGTGCGTTTACATAGGTGTTACTATGGTTCAAGATTGAAGATGCTGGCTTAATGGGAAATTTATTGAGCTATCGGATTTGACATATTTTTACGGAATTTTTTTACCATAACATAAAAAACCTTTTTTGTTGTTTATTGTTTGCAAAACTGGAGGGTTGACTAAAACGAAACCATCCAAGCAATTAATAAGGAAAAATACCTGCCATATTTATAATTTGACAGGTACATTTCCTTTGTAAATAATTATTTTTAGTCTGAAAAACGTTTGTAACTTTAATGAAATTTGTAACACAATTTTTTAAAGGCACTTGCAGTACTTACATATTATATCTAAGACCAAATTTAAATTTTTTAGCTCTATATAAAACATAAATATTTTCAAATAATCGCTAACTGGGACTTGAAAACCGATCTCCAAGGTCCATTTAAATTTAAAGAATTAGTTTCAATAATATGTCTTACAAATAGTGTACAATTCTTATAAAAATTCACTACAATACGCACTTGCTGCGTCCCGAAACTTTTTTCTTTTTTCTTAGTTCCGGTATTTTCAAGGTGGGAACTTTTCATTGGCACACCCTATATGTAAATAGTAAATAAGTGATTTTCAATTAATTAATGCCGTGTATATATCCAATGGCGATTTGGCTCGTATGTTTCTAAAAACTTGGAGTTCTTTTACAGCAAGATTTTCAATCGCCAATATAAGTAGCTGGGCGATAAATAAGAAAATAAGAAGCCTACTTTGTGTGTCGTTAGCAAGGAATGATGTTAAGTCGATATCAAAAAGTATTTGCCGGGGTAATTTTGGCATGTTTAATCACAGATGGGATGAAAGCACTATTTCCCGCTCTGTCTTTTCCATGATTTTCTATCTTCTTTACTCTCGCCTAACTCTTGATCCTCATGAGATTTATTGAAATGGACTCTTCAGGCTCTCTTTCCGTCAAAGGATGGTAATTCGGAGCTTTAATATAGCCGGTTTATGTAATTTAACAAATGAAAAATGCTATTAATCAGTTAATTAAAGGGCATAATTTAACTGTATTATCATAAAGACTGCCGTAACCCCTCACAACTCTATTGTTTGCAATCAAAAGAGAAAGGCGAGGTCAAAGTACTTAGTGATTTTAAAGTCGGCTTGCGTTTGCAATCTTGATAAATTTAGCTTCTATCTTTTTCGCTTGCAGTATCTAAAGGACAAAATAACGTTATTTAAAGCTCAACATGCATTGCTCTTACATTTGCTCATCATTTATGAAAATTGCCACAAAGAGGTGTTTTAATAAAGGTGGATCTAAGAAAACGAGACTCGCTTTTAGTTAAAACATTGCAGGAAATAATTTAAATTTCTGCAAAAAAAAAACGAGTAAATAGCTAAGTACTTTCTTCGAGCCTTTATGGTCCCAGATGTAAGAACGTGCGCATCTGGACCCAATGGTAATGGTTCGATTCGCAGGGTTCTCGTTTCACCTTTTTAGCACATACTGTAAAATTAACAGCAACCAATGTCGTAGCATTGTGCTTGAGCATGTTGGCATGTTACGCACTTCGAAGATGGCGTAAAGCAGTCGGTCCCGTGTACCAAGCGGTGCTAAGCACGTTAGAGACCGTTCAATATCCTCACAGGAAGGCTAAACATTTCCAAGATAGTGAGGTAAACTGCTCCGTGGTTCGGTGATTGGCCATATTCGCGGAAATAGACCAACGTTAAAGAAAGGAAAAAGAATGAGCTTCTTCTGAAGAGCTATCATATTATATCAAATGTGATGCGTGACCAACGCAAAAGACAAAGACCTGTCTGCTATCTCTGCCTTAGTAGACCTCACCAGGCCTTTGCACACATACGGCAACAATACACAACCATTTAAACAGCATCGGGGTTAAGACAGGTTCTCTTAACTAAGTGAAGACTGGAACCTGTGATAAACACAGATAAGTACACTTTCAGGAAACTCAATTCACCACAGCACATTTTTATGCCCCCATTTCCGTTTAGTATCAAATAAATGATACTAGAAAAGAACCACGTACGAAGACTAGCTCAGCGCACCGGAAAACCCACCGACAAACAAGAGGCGGACAGACTCAACAAACAACGTCGCAACAACCGTTGGAAGGAACGCCTGCAAACCCTGTTCGCCCAAAGCAATTCTATCTGGCAAGTGGCAAAAGCCCTTCGCTCCCAAAAAAATCTCCGAGGGAAATACTGCGACTTACCCGCGGTCCTTCCGAATACGGACGTCTGCCCCGTCTCACGCTCCCCGTCGGATCCGTCCATGAACCAGACAAGGGCGTCCCGTGGTAGGCCCGGCGTCTCCCGCTGCCATGAATCGCGGTCAGGGATTACCACTGTAAACTTGTTTTCCCTGCAGATTTGCGGGCTCGCGGAGTCTCACCTCATTTTAGGCATGGGCTCCTTCACGATCTCCTGAATTTTGCAGTGGCCCCTGCATCCTGGGTTTATCTTCAGTCTAGCGTTGCAGGCTAGTCTGTATAGTCCTAGCTTGGCCTCCCCCATGATACCTAAGTGTAGGGGGGGGGGGCTTTTCAACAACACCTCCATGGCGGCTGTTGGGGTTAAAGACATGGCCTCTGTGATGCCGAGGCAAGCCATCCTTTGGATCTTGCCTAGTTTTTGTTTGGCACTGGATTGTGTCACCTTAGGCCACCAGACCAGTGCCGCGTATGTTAACGATGGCCTGACCACCGTTATGTACAGCCAACTTGCCCTTAGTCCCCACGTTTTTCCATATAGCCGCCTAGTGACGGCTAGGGTCATAACTGCCTTACGCAGTATTTTTTCAACGTGACCATTCCAGGTTAGCTTAGAGTTCAGTACGGCCCCAAGATATTTTACCTCATTGGCGATTGGGATGTTTCTACCGTATAGAGTGAGAGTTCTGTGGGTCTCCCACTTCCTCCTTTTCGTAAACGGTTTGACCTTTGCTTTCTCGAGGCTCACCCCGAGCCCTTGGCCAACCGTACACCTTTCCACCACCATCAGTAATGTCTGCATGCGCTTCCAAACTGACTGTCTAACTTTTTCTCAGACTATGATGAGAATGTCGTCTGCGTAGCCCCTCCTCCCGAGAGCCTCCCTAGCAGGCCCTCTACGTAGCATGTGGGCGCAGGCAGTTTGCAAATATCGCATTCAAAAATTCTTAAATACTCATTTTTTTCAAACGACACCTACTACCTTTTTCGACACAATTCTAAAGAAAGGTATATTTTATGGTGAGTTACTTAGACGTACTCTATACCTAACTTCAACTTCTACCCAGTTATTCAATAAAACTTTGTAAATAATTGATTTTTTCTAGAATATTTTGTGACTTTAATGAAATTTGTAAGACAATTTTTTAAAGAGACTTGCAGTACTTACATATATCTCCACAAAACCATAATTTTCTAGCTCTATAGAAAATAGAAACCTATGTAAATAATCGCTAACTGGGACCTCTAAAACCGGTCTCCCAGGTCCATCTAAATTTAAAGAATTACTTTAAATAATATACCTTACTAAAAGTGTACAATTCTTATGAAAATTCACTACTATAATGCACTTGCTGCATTCCGAACATTTTAGTGAATTTTCGTAGAAAAAATTCACTAATGGGGAGATCCCGATTTTTGAATTTTGAAAAAATTTTTGCAAATGAGCGCGAACTAGGAACCCTGGAACCCATATCCGGGGTCAGTTTCAATTTTTATATGTTTATATATATATATATATATATATATATATATATATATATATATATATATATATATATATATATATATATATATATATATATATATATATATATATATATATATATATATGTATCACACCGATAACTCAAAAAATAATGGGCCGATTTTGATAAAATTTGGCATGTACCTTTCTTTTGTAAATGGCTTGGATAGGTTCGTTAGTCAGAAAAATCAGACGAGGTTTTCCGGGAAAATTTTGAGTTTTCATTCGAACAAAATTCTTATCTCAAAAAGTAATAAGCCGATTTTAATAAAATTTGGCATGTACCTTCATTTTGTAAATGGCTTTGACAAATTTGTTAGTCAGGAAAATCGGACGAGGTTTTCCGGAAAAATTTTGAGTTTTCATTAGAAAAAAAATTTTATCTCAAAGAATAATGGGCCGATTTTAATAAAATTTAGCATGTACCTTCCTTTTGTAAATGGCTTTGATTATTTTGTTAATCAGAAAAATTGACGAGGTTTAGCGGGAAAATTTTGAGTTTTCATTTGAAAAAAAAATTTTATTTAAAAAAATAAAAAATCTATGATAACCAAATTTGGTAGGTAGGTTTACGATATAAAAAGTAAACTACACACTAAAATTTAGATTTGAATGTTACAAGAAAAAAAAGTTATAATAAAATATTTTGTCCCAAATCATTTCTATGAAAATTCACTACCATAACGCACTTGCTGCGTCCAGGCTTTTTAATATTGTTGTAAGTTGCATTCAAAGATACTCTCTATACCCAAAATTTATTTTTCTAGAGTTATTGGCCGTGTTCAGAAAAAAAGCAGAGAATTCGGGGTAAATGAGTACTTTAGGTCTGGTGAACTCTACCTTAGTCGATTAGTCAACGATCTTTTTGACCTGGTAGACATTTTTATTTTCTTTATATACTTTTACCAAATTACCTCTAAATAACTTAAATTATCTAGTTGGTGAAAACAGAAAAAAAGAAGAAACTAACGTTAAGCATTTAACTACTCAACAAATAACTACTATAACAAAGAGGATCAGCATGCTTTATCCCTTCATCCCAA
Source organism: Tillus elongatus (assembly GCA_964006375.1). NCBI lineage: Eukaryota > Metazoa > Arthropoda > Insecta > Coleoptera > Cleridae > Tillus > Tillus elongatus. The sequence goes on along the minus strand of OZ023268.1, from coordinate 22,641,530 downwards.
TTTACCAATACAAACTGAATAGACTCAACACAAAAGACAAATAATTTCCATATTATCTGTACTACAAACGTTTTACAATCCAGCACATATTCTTGTATAAAGGCCAGTAACCGCCGTAGTGTCTGTAATACGCTAAATAATGCACGTTTGTTTACAGACAACTGTGAATCGGACCCAATCAGCTCAACTAATATTTGCTACTAGGGTAATAAGCCTGTTTATCTATGAGCCCTCTTTATGGAATATGCAACTTGTTCCTACATAGACACATCATTAAAAATTCAACGGCAATTACTTTACCAATACCCGACCGATCATGTATATCAACAATAATTTCGGATATTTGCAAACAAACATGGCCACCTAAAGTCTAAAGATGTGTTTCCGTATTTCTATATCGCATTTTCAAAGTAAGAATCAAAATCTATCTATCTACGGGATAGCCTGGGATAACATCCACCACGTATAAAAATAAAACCTAAAATTAATCAAAAATATTAGATAACCAGGACAGCTAAACGCTTTCAAGATATATATATATATATATATATATATATATATATATATATATATATATATATATATATATATATATATATAGGGTGGCGCATTGAAAACGAAACAGACCTATTTGCGTCCAGAGAATTTTTTTTAAAGAAACGCTGAAACGCGTCCATTTTAATATTGAGGGGGACATGTTTCGACATAAAACTCAACTTTGTCACATCAAGGGTGGTGATAACAACCCTTATATTTTAAATAGGGAGCATGGGTTGAGTTTTACACCATTTGAAAGCTCTTTCTTTTCGGAATTAATAACACTATTTTTTTTGGAAGTTTTATCAACTCGTTTAAAAATTATTTACAGTTGAAGATGCAAAAACGCATTTCACTCATTCCGATAAGAAATGTGCTGATAATCAATGTTTTGTTAGTTTGTAAACAAAAAATTGACTATCAGAATATTTCTTATGGGAATGAGAGAAATGCGGTTCATTATTTCAGTTTTTCGGTTGGTTTGATACTTGAGAGTACTACCGAAAAGTAATTTCACAATAGTGTATTCTGTAGAAAAAAGAGTTGAAATAATTACTATTTTTTTTAAAAACGATGACTGTGCCAACAACCGTACCGCAAGTTTGTTTAATGAACGACATCCGAACAGATATGTTAACAGAAAATACATTTTGTAGTTAGTTGAAAAGTTTCGACAAAGTGGTTCAGTAGCCAACAAAAAACGGGATCCTGAACGTGAATTTCCGGTTAGAAATGAGACTACTGAGATTGAAGTTTTAGGACAAATTAATGCAGACCCATCTTTGAGCACGAGAAAATTGGCAACTGTTTCAAACACCAAAGGAAGAACTATTCAGCGAATATTGAAGCTTCATAAATTTCACCCGTATAAAATTCATCTTGTACAACAACTGAATGAAGATGATTTTGATCGGCGGCTGGAGCTTTGTGAAGTTATGACTGCACGAATAGCTGATAACTGGAACTTTCTGTTTAATATCTGTTTTTCAGGCGAGTGTACGTTTTATTAAACTCTACAGTCAATCGTCATAATTGTCGATATTGGGCAGATAATAATCCAAGAAATTTTCGCGAAGTCCACACTCAAACTCCACAGAAATTGAATGTCTGGCATTTTTGAAGACCGTTTAATCGGACCAATTTTTCGTGATGGCAATGTGAGTGGCGAAAAGTATTTGGAGTTACTAGAAGATATATTTTACCCTCTACTAATTGACGTTGTTGAAAATGATGATCGCTATCATAAAAAGCAATTTGTGTTTCAACATTTTTCACAACGTGTTAGGGAGTTTTCGAACAGAGTGTTTCCAGGACAATGGATTGGGCGCAGAGGTGCTATTGAGTGGCCGCCACCGGATTTAACTCCTTTAGACTTCTTTCTATGGGGCCATTTAAAGAGTATAATTTACGCAACAGAACCGGAGTCTCTGGAAGAAATACGACGACGTATTGTTAAAGAATGCCGTCTAATAACTTCACAAATGCTCCAGAATGTCAGAGTTCGCTTTAAACAAAATTTGTACTTTTGTATGGAAGCTGGTGGTCAAAAATTTGAACACTTACTTAACTGAATACACACTTTTGAACGTTTGGTTTTGTTTTTTAGTTTTTTTAACGAAAAATTGACTAATTAGTGCATTTCTTATCACAATGAATGAAATACGTTCTTGCAACTCCAACTGTGAATAATTTCTATTTTTGCCTTTAGTTATGTAAATTAAAGAACGGAATCTTAGATGCTCATTTCTTATTAGACTGAGTTGCGGCATCTATCCTAGATGACCAATAGTCTTTTCCATCAAATTAATTCACTTTTGTTCTTCTGCCATTACAAATGATCAGATTATATTCTGGAAAGTCGATTAAAATCCAATTCAATCATAAAATCTGAAATATAATAACAGTACTAAAATCCAATTAAAATGTGAATATTTTAATTTTGCTGTTATCAACATTAATTGAGATAAAATATTCAATCGGTAGACCAAACAGTAAAGTTCGCAGTTAAATGAAAACAATTTTTATTTCAATTCGGTTTAAAATAAACAATTAAATAACAACACCCGTATTGATTTTTACATTAATTTTAATGTAGGTTTTAATTCCCCCTTTATTATATATATATATATATATATATATATATATATATATATATATATATATATATATATATATATATATATGTGTATACATGTATATATAATTTCTTGATATAAAAATCTCATCTTTATCGTTATACCTCTTTAAGAGGTAGCTACCCTTTCGAAATTCTAAAATAGGATGGTGGGTAGTGTGATATAACTTTTTAAAGCCAATCCAATTCTCTATTCAGCAACACCAATTTTTGTAGGAATAAAATATAGTAAGTAATAACATTTTTATTATCAGTAAGACCCAATACAAATGAAGCCTATAGAGAATTACATAGTTTAGTCTTATCTAATCAAATGTTCGAAATGCCCGCCTTCTTGTGTCTGACAATATCCCAAACAGTTTAACAAATTATTGATGGACTCTATGTATAATCTCTAGAGAAATGTTGGTACATTACATATACACATGCATACATGGACCCTGCAGAGAAAATCTAAGGGAGTGAGGTCTGGTGATCGTACTGGCCGCTCGCTTGCACTACACCTGCCAATTCATCTGCTGAAAATTGTTGATCTCGATACTGTCGAACAGTAACGCCATAATACGCGGGGGAATCATCTTGTGCATACCACAAATTTTGATGTATCATACCAGCATTTTATCCATCAGGAAATAAGTTCAATAACGTCGAAATAAGATATTACTGTAAAAATTGTATACCTCGTGGTCCATTTATAGTTTTATGAAAAAATTAGTGACCAGTAATGCTACTCCTAACAATTCCCGCCCAAACATTTACCTTTTGTGGATATTGTGTGCGATTCTGTTGCATTCACCTTGGGTTTTCCCTTGTCCAATATCTGCAGTTTTGACGGTTAACTTCTCCATGTAGTGTAAAACTATATTCTTCCGAAAACAGAAGAGTTTCATTACATTGTCGATTAATCTTGCACAAAACTGCCTTCTTCGGTCTGGATCGTCATCGGATAACCCATGCAAAAGCTACATTTTACAAGGATGAAGCTTTTCAAGTTTTAATACTTTGTGTGGCGTCTGAAATGGAATTCCATTGTCTCTACCGATTTGCCGAACACTACTGTGGGAATCCTCTTCCACTGTCAATAAGACGATTAATTTCACTTCTTCCCTTATAGATCGGCGACCTGTTTTTGGCAAATCTTCTTCGCTAGATGTTTCTCGAAATCTCTTATCTATTCGACTCACTGGCTTCACTTGTGTTAGGTGTTACTAATAATAAAAACGCTATTACTCACTTTATTTTATTTCTGCCAAAAAAGTTCGGGACGCAGCAAGTTACCATAACTAACGAATTTCCATTATGTGATTCAAATTTGAATAACTCAATTTTCGATAAACCTGGAAAGCTAAATTTTGGCAGCTGGTAGGGTTTTTCCCAAGCCAATAGATCCACCAAATTTCATCAAAATAGCTTTGTAATTTTCGGAGATAAAACGTTTTCTCGATATATATATATATATATATATATATATATATATATATATATATATATATATATATATATATATATATATATATATATATATATATATATATATATATATATATATATATATATAATTGATTAGGACCACAGGTATGTGTTCTAGGGGTCCTAGTTCTCACTTATTTGAAAACATTTTTGCAAACTCTTTCTAGTCAATTTTTTTTTAATAGAAATTGACTAAAATTGTGTTGCTGAGTAAGAAAATTTGATTAGCTTTAAAAAGATGTATCACACTAACCACCATCCACTTTCTAAATTTTTAAGCGGTAGCTACTCTGTAAAGAGGTATAACGATAGGGGTGAGATTTTTATTTCAAAAAGCTAGTTTTTCGCAATAATAATTTCCCTTTATAATGGCCACTTTCAATTGTATTAAATATATGCATTACTGTATAGACACAGTGTATAGAACAATCTATGTACTATTAAATTTTTAGTATCCGCATCTAATTTTAGATTAAATCATATGCACTCTACCAGCGAAATACCCTGCATATATATATATATATATATATATATATATATATATATATATATATATATATATATATATATATAATGACGCCAAACACCATACCTCTAAACCAAAAATTAAAAAGGTTAGGTATACGCATGCGAGCTTGCTCTATTTGAATTCTACTCATCGAGCTGAATAAAATGACGGAGCACACATGGGTCTAAGTTTAAAAGTAAAAAAGTTAGGTTTGCGCATGCCTTAACCGCCATTTTTCGAAACGTCACCGTTATAAAAATCAAAATGGCGGGCTTTCTTATTTTGACGGCTTAGTTCAGCTGTAATTTAAAATTTAAAACCGCCGCCACCCTAGATACCGTCATCTCAGTTTAAAGCTTACCTCGCACTCTATACAACCGCCATATTTGTTACGTCACACGCATGCTCAGTAGCGGGAGGTGGAAGGTGGCAGGTGAGAAGCTGGGCGCAGAACCGCTCATCTCTCTCTCTCTCTCTCTCTCTCTAGATATAAATATATATATATATATATATATATATATATATATATATATATATATATATATATATATATATATATATATATATATATATATATATATATATATTGCAGGGTGTTTCGCTAGTCGGATTCATGAGATTTAATCTAAAATTCGATGCGGATACTAAAAATTTAATAATACATATAGTGTTCTATTTAAAATACTGAAATACAGGTTACTTCCGGTTTAACCGGGAGCGCCATATGCTTGAAAATGTTTTCGCTGGATTCCAACATAAGAGCTTATGAGCAAACCCAAATTTTCTGCTTCTAATTCGGACCAGAAGGTCATAAACTTCTTATGAATGCGACTTTCCAAATACCCTGTATATGCGTGTATTGTTTTTACTAAAATGATCCATAAGAGAAAAGCATGTGTGTCTTAAAACGATTCTGGTGTCTTTTTGATATCTAGATTATGCTCGATCAGATGAATTTCTTTTTTTTTTGCTGTCATGTCATTTCTTAATCTAAAATTGACGTCGTTTGGGATTTTTTTATGGATGTACACAATAAATTGGCTGTTTCACACTGTATATACGACTATGTTACTTGGCACAATATTTTTGACGTATGATAGAACTAACTTCAAACTGACGGACTAAATGGCCTCCCAATTAAAATCCTTCTGACAACTTATCAAACCGAATGACGAGTGGATATGTTATTCTTCTTACGTTTGGTGACTTTTTAACCAGGGTAGCTTTGCTCAGAGAGGTGCGTATAATTACTAATTTACTTTTCGAATATTTACAAACTGTACCAAATTTTAAATGTAAAACATTTTGATTGAAATTTTGTACCATAACACACTTGCTGCTCCAATAAAGTTTAATAATATGGAAAGAAGTTTTTCAACTCTTATAAAGTTAAATTTCAAAATAAAAAAGATTAACGATAAGCATAGAATCTTCACAGAAAAACAAAAAACAAACCTAATAATAATATGAGAACCTCGGAGGTTCAGGGGTAAGAACGTGTGCCTATGAACCGAAGGGTACTCGGTTCGATCCCAGGGTACTCCTTTCACTTTTTCAGTACAAACTGTAAAATTAACATCAACCGAGGTTCTGGCATTGTATTTGAGCAAGTTGAATGTCTGCACGTCCCGCCCTTCGGAGGGGGCGTAAATCCGTCGGTCCCGTGTCCATGCGATGTTGGGCATGTTAAAGATCCCTACCCTCCTTACAGAAAGGCAGGGTCCTGAGGTGAAACTGCTCCCTGGCGTCGGTGATTGGCCATAGTCGCGGAAATAGGCCGACGTTAAAGAAACAAAACACACACACACACACACACACACACACACACACTCATAATAATAATATGTAGCCAAATGCATATTACTTCCACATCGTAACAACCTGTGAAAGTATCGCATCGGCGACAAAAGTTTCAGTTTTTTTTTGCGTAAAAAGTGTCAAAACATACAGAAAACATGATTCGGGAACGAATTTTTTTTAAATCTGACGGTCTATATATCCGTCTGTTTTTAGCCACGATAACTTTGAAGCGAATTGAGATATCGTCTTCAGATTTGGTATACAGTTATCACCCGATAAACTAACGGTTCAGATTGCTTTTGAGTAAAATCGCTGAAGGGGTAGTGGATGAATGGGGGTGATTTGGTGAAAATTAACTTTTTTTCCTTAAAACTCGAGTAATATACCGTTTTAGGGTTTGTTTATTAGAACACTTTCAATTTCGTCAAACATCTAGTATTTTGTGCTAAAATTAAATTAGAGGTTGAACGTCTGGGGGTGGAATATCTGTCACAGAAAATCGATCCTTTTTTCTTTGCTAACACGGTGCAAAAAGTCTCGGAACATATAGAAAATTTGAGTCTGGAACGAAGTTTTTTTGTCTGTCGATCTGTCGTTCGATCGGCCTGTTCGCCTGTCTGTTAGTAGGCGCAATAACTTTCGAACGACTTGAGATACCATCTTCAAATTTGTATCTAGTTATAACCCGACAAGGGAACGCTTCGAATTGCTTTTGGGTAAGATCGCGCCAGGGGGTAGTGGATAAATGGGGGAGGATTTAGTGAAAAATGTTATTTTTTCGTTTAAACTCGAATAATGTAATGTTTCAGAAGTTTTTTTATATATTTTTTATTTCAACAACACACCACGAGGGCTTACAGCCTAAATACTACCTATCGTACCGTGGGTGTCGTCAAGGAGGAAAGAGGCAACTTGTTAATTCTGGACTTGAAGGTTTGGAGGTTCGGGGGAAAAGGAAAAACATGTTCCGGCAAGGAATTCCAAAACTTGGAAGTCCTCGAGACAAAAGACCGGGCATAACAAGATGTTCTATGTCTGGTGATCTGGATAGTAAAAGGGTGCATTCGCCCTGTTCCCCTGGTAGATCTGTTGGGGGCAGCAGGTGGAGGACTATGGAAGAGAGCTCTGAGCAGTGCGCGTGCAGATATCTGTAAAATACAGAGAGGTCACCAACGGCACGACGGTGGGCAAGGGATGGCAGCCTTTGGGGAGGGTAGGGTCACCGATGAGACGTATAGCTCTCTTCTGAATGGAGTCCGGGATAGTGAGTGTAGAAGCGGAAGCAACACCCCATAGTGGGAGCAGTATTCGAGGTTTGGTCTTATTTGTGAAGTATATAAGGTGTAGAGATTAGCTGGCGCAAAGTATTTACGAGCCCGGAAGAGGAAACCTAATTTCTTAGCAGCCGTTTCTGCAATTGCCAATTCAGATTTAGATCCACAGAAATGCCAACAAGTGAAAAGGACTCATTACTTTGAATAACTTGGTTGTTCATTGTGGTGGGTCTAGGGCTGGTGTATCTCTTATGAGAAAGAAAGCAAGACTGTGATTTGGTGGGGCTGAATTGTACAAGATTTCTACTTCCCCAGTCTAATATTTTTTGGAGATCCACGGAGACAGAACCCTCCATGAGTATGCGATCCTCATCTAATTGGGCTAAAGATCCAGGCTTAGAATACTGTATATTTGAGTGGAGGGTGCTGTCGTCCGCGTAACTGTCAACTGGGTTGGATGTGCTAGAGAGGAGGTCATTGATGTGGAGGAAAAACAAAGTAGGGGCTAAAGCTGAACCTTGAGGAACTCCTGCATTAATTGGATACAGTTTAGAGAAATGGCCACCCAGGACAACAGAAATGCTCCGGTTGGAGAGGAAATTTGCTGTCCAGTTACAGAGTTTTGGTGGTAGGCCATAGGCCGGAAGTTTATTAAGCAGCGCTGCGTGCCAGACCTGGTCGAATGCTTTCGATATGTCTAGAGCGACAATTTGGGATTCACCGTGTAGTTCCATAGACTTGTTCCAAGAATGGGTGACAAAGGAAAGGAGGCCCGCAGTTGATCTGCGCTGACGGAATCCATACAGCCTGTCGTGGATTAGACTGTGTTTTTCAAGAAATTTTAGTAATTCGGTGTTTATATACTTTTCCATCACTTTAGAGACGACTGAAAGGAGGGAAATAGGCCTGTAGTTGCTGGGAAGCGCTTTGAATCCTTTCTTGGGGACGGGTTGTACTCGAGCAGTTTTCCAGTTACTAGGGAATATGCCTCTATTGTATGATGTCTGAAACAGACTTGTCAGGACAGGAGCAAGTTCTGGTGCGCATTTTTGGAGAACAATTGCTGGGATCTTGTCAAGGCCGGAGGCTTTCCTGATATTAAGAGAAGAGACCACCTTTCGTACCTTTTTACTTTTGAAAATGATATGCGTCATTTTATGCGCGACATTGAGGACTGTTGGTGGTTGAACATTTGGAGATGGGTTGAGAGTAGAATTTCCAGCGAACAGCGAGGGAAAAAGTTCAGCCTTGCCCAGAGCGGTAGAAACAATTTCATCCCCTGGGACAAGAGGTGAGAACGTGCTCTTGCAGAAATTATTCCCAATAGATTTAGCAAGTGTCCAGAAAGGTTTGCTGCCGTTGGAGCTTGAGAGGACTTTGTTTTTGATGTGGTTATTAAACGAGTTTTATGCCTCAGAAAGAATGCGGACATACCGGTTTCTTGCGTCGTTAAATGCTTGACGATTTTCTTGACTGGGATTGTGTAGAAGCGTTTTGTGAGCTTTGACCTTTTCAAGTCTGGCCTTGTCACAGGATTAAGAGAACCAGGGCTTTTAAGTGGCTGAAGAGGTTTTCTGTGTACATGGAATAAATAATTCCATGCCAGCTTGGATAATTTCGGTGACGTTTTGTGAGATATCAGAGGGGTCAGGATGAGAGAAGCAGACAGACGCCCATGAAAATGAGGAAAAGTAATATCGCATTTCGTCCCAGTTCTCGGAGTTGTAGTGCCAGACGATACGTGGGTGTGATGACTGTATGACCTCGAGTTGCATTGCGCAGGTAGCAGTGACCATGCCGTGGTCTGAGCAACCAAGGAGGGCGGTGACTGATATCTTATAGCAGTCAGGATTTGTAGTAAGAAGGAGATCCAAGGGATTTGAGCTGTGTGTTGGGATGCGAGGAAAGTAAGTAGGTTGCTGAACCATATTGGCTAAAGAATTGCTGACTACAAAGGCCTCCGCTGGTCTTCCTTGTAGATCGGTTTTTGAGGATCCTAGCCATTCCTTATTATGGACATTCAAGTCACCAAGAATAGTGACTTCGGAGGAAGGATATTCAGAAATCAGATGGTCGGTTTTTCAGAAAGGTAGTCAAAGAGCTGGACAAAGTTGTTGTCAGAAGGTGACCGGTAAATGCAACAGATGAATTTGTTTGCAGCCCTGAGAGAGAGTTTTATCCATAGTATGTCTTTTCTTCCAGCTTCTAAATTGGGAAGTCTGGTGCAGGGTAGATTGCTACAAACGTATGCGCACACGCCTCCATGCAATCTAAAGTAAGTAAGGAGCTCATACCCCGGGAAATTAAGGTGATTAGTGGCTACAGAAATACGAATATTTTCTTTGTGCTCAAGGCATGGACCCTCAATTCATTTTGTCAGAATATCTCTCTGAGAATAGTAGATTATCACAGCTATGTGGAAGTTATGATTCAATTTTCAGCACTATATTTTTATTGCATCATTTATGGAAACATTTTTACTTGATGGTTTTCTCGTAATATCAGGTCGCTTGTAATTAATTTTTGTTTGTTTCTAATTATTGATTTAATTTAAGTTTTAATTCAACCTTGCCTTCTATTTATAATAAACAAACAGTGACTTTTATAGAAGCCACTTCAGCTTTAGGGTAAACCTCACAACCGCATTTTTCAGTTAACCGCGAACCGGCGAATGTGTTCGATTTTTCAGCAACGATAATAAGTAACCTGCATTAGAGCGACCGGCCTAAAATATTGAGCCAATTCCACACAGGATGGGAATCTGAGGTTTTAAATTAGCCCACATTTACCACCGGTGACTATTTATTGAATTTTTTACCGGTCCATGCTCCGAGTGAAAGACTTAGAGATGTCGGGAAGACTGCTGTAGAGACCGGAGTGAATGTGTTCTTGATGTTCAGACAAAATGCCAACATAAATCACCTAGACATGATGGAAGATTTTTTGTTTACCCACGATATATATCGGTCTATAAGCTACGATGATAAGAACATTGTATTAGCTTTTCATCTTCACCTTCCTTCCTTGTATTTTCAGCTATCTAAGGCAATAGAGTTCTATAAAATATTGAGTTCTATAAAATATGTTGCAATATTACAATATTTTTATATCTGTGAACGAAAGATAATAGTGAGTGATTTACGACAACAGCCTGTCAAATTCTTACAGAAAACTAGCTAAGTGGTAACTTTGGAAACTGGTACTTATAAGCATCCAACATTTTAAAATCAGATGAAATAATTATTTCATATATTTTTTTTCGGTTAAACGTCGTGGAAAGTGTCAAAACATATATAAAACATGATTTGGGAACGAATTTTTTTGTCTGTCGGTCTCTGGGTCTGTATGTCTGTCTGTTTGTAGACACGAAAACTTTAGAACGAATTGAGATATAGCCTTTCTTTATTTCAACAACACACCACGAGGGCTACAGCCTAAATACTATCGTACCGTGGGTGTCGACAAGGAGGAAAAAGGCAACTTGTTAATTCTGGACTTGAAGGTATGGAGATTCGGGGGAGAAGGAAAAACACGTGCCAGCAAGGAATTCCACAACATGGAAATCCTCGGGACAAAAGAGCGGGCATAACAAGATGTTCTATGTCTGGTGACCTGGACAGTAAAAGGGTGCATTCGCTCTGTTCCCCTGGTATATCTGTTGGGGGCAGCAGGTGGAGGAACTATGGAAGAAAGCTCCTCTGACCAGTGCCCAGAGGAAGTATGGAAGAAAGCTCCTCTGAGCAGTGCTCGTGCAGATATCTATAAAAGAGAGAGAGGTCACCAACGGCACGTCGGTGCGCAAGGGATGGTAGCCTTTGGGTGAGAGTAGGGTTACCAATGAGACGTATAGCTGTTTTCTGAATGGAGTCTAGGGTAGAAAGTGTAGAAGCGGCAGCAGCGGTAGCAGCGGCAGCAGCACTCCAGATGTAGGAGTGGTATTCGAGGTTTGGTCTTATTTGTGAAGTATATAAGGTATAGAAATTAACTGGTGAAAAGTATTTGCGAGCCCGAAAAAGGAAACCTAATTTGTTAGCAGCCACTTCTGCAATTGATGTGACATGTTGGTGCTGATTGAGATTTCGATCCACAGAAATGCCAACAAGTAAAAAGAACACATTACTTTGAATAACTTGGTTGTTTATTGTGATGGGTCTAGGGCTGGTGTATCTCTTATGAGAAAGAAAGCAAGACTGTGATTTGGTGGGGTTGAAGTGTACAAGATTTCTACTTGCCCAGTCTAATATTTTTTGAAGATCCACGGAGACAGAACCCTCCATGAGTCTGCGATCCTCATCTAATTGGGCTAAAGAGACATGCTTATAATATTGTATAATTGAGTCGAGGGTGCTGTCGTCGGCGTAACTGTGAACTGGGTTGGATGTGCTAGAGAGGAGGTCATTGATGTGGAAAAGAAACAAGTAGGGGCTAAAGCTGATCCTTGAGGAACTCCTGCATTAATTGGATACAGTTTAGAGGAATGGCCATCCACGACAACAAAACAGCTCCGGTTGTAGAGGAAATTTGCTGTCAACGTACAGAGTTTTGGAGGTAGGCCATAGGCCGGTAATTTATTAAGCAGCGCTGCGTGCCAGAGCTGGTCGAATGCTTTGGATATGTCTAGAGCGACAAATTTGGTATACAGTTAACACCCGACAAACAAACTGTTGGAATTGTGTTTGGGTAAAATCGCTCCGTGGGTATGCGATGAATGGGGCTGATTTAGTGAAAATTGAATTTTTTTCGTTAAGACTCGAACAATATAACCTTTTTGGATTTGTTGATTCGAAAACTTTCAATGTCATCAATCATTTGGTATTCTGTGGTAAAATTAAATTAGAAGTTGAATGTGTGAGGGTGGAACATCAGTGTCAGAAATTCCGGAGTTTTTTTTATTGCTTAAACTGCACAAAAAGTCTCAAAACATATAAAAAACTTGATTCTGAAACGAAAATTTTTTGTGCCGTCGATTTGTCGGTCGGTCGGTCTGTCGACCTGTACACCTGTTTTTTAGAAGGTGCAATTAACTTTCGAACGAATTTAGTTATCATTTTCAAATTTGGTATCCAGTTAGCACTTGAAAAAGGAACGCTTGGAATCGTTTTTGGGTAAGATCGCTTCAGGGAGTAGGGGATAAATGAGGGCTGAATTGGTGAAAATTGACATTTTTTCGTTAAAAATCGAGTAATATAACGTTTCAGAATTTTATGTGTACAGAAGTATTGCCATTTTCTTTGTGGTTAAGTCATGTATCCTAAATTCATTTCATGAGAGTATCTTTCTGATGATAGTAGATTATCACAGCTATGTGGAAGTTATGATTCAATTTGTAAGTTATACAGTGTAAACATGAAAATAAGTATAACTCATCATCATCATCAATCAGCCCTCTGCGTCCCCTGCTGGACATAGGCCTTCCCTAGTTGAGTCCATTATTTTCTGTCTTGAGCGCTACGAATCCAGTTTTTTGTAATTTTTGTAATGTCGTCTGTCCAGAGAGTTCGTGGTCTTCCTCTGTCACTTTTATCGGATCTGGGTCTCCATTCCAGTAATCTTTTTGTCCACCTGTCATCTTGCATGCGAGCCACATGTCCCGTCCACTTCCATTTGAGTTTTGCCACATGTACGACCACATCAGTCACTCCTGTTCTTTTGCGTAATTCTTCATTTCTAATGTGGTCACGTAACGAAACGCCAATCATCGACCTCTCCATTTTGCGCTGTGCTACTTTTAGTTTCTTAGCAGAAGCGTTGGTAAGGGTTAGTGTTTCGGCGCCATAGGTCATAACCGGTAGAACACATTGGTTGAAAATTTTTCTTTTCAAGCATATTGGCAGGTCACCTCTCAAAAACGTCTCCAAGTTTGCCGTAAGCCGCCCAGGAGAGTATAACTATTCTGTTTATCTCCCATGTTTGGTTGGCTTTGGATATGCTTATCTCGTGGCCCAAATATGTGTATTTATCTACCCATTCCACCTCGAAATTTTCAATAATTAGGTTGTTACTAGGGACGAAGTTTGTCAAAAATTTGGTTTTTCCGATGTTCATTTTTAGACCTACTTTGGCCGTCTATTTTTAGACCTTTTTGGTCCCAATCTAGCTTCTTGAACACATAATCCAGGACGGTGATAAACAGTTTTGGAGACATCGTATCTCCCTGGCGTACTCCTTTCCCAGTTTTTATAGGATTCGTGTTTTCATGTATAACTACTTGTGCTTATACCAGTTACAGAATTTGAATTTCCTTAAATAAGTCAACCGAGAACCACTGACAGATTTACAAATTAACTTTGACTTGCCTAAATTCTACAGTCCAAATTTACATATTTCTTTCGATACATCTAACATATCCAACCAAACCTTATTTCTGCCTTCACATTTTTCCTTTTTTCCTGCAACGACAGCATTCCCTTACAAATTTTGTGTCAAATTAAACAAATTTTATGCTTCAATTTCTAACATATCATGCTTATATCAGAAATATATTTCTAAATCTCCAGCTAATTAGATGTGTCAGACAGTGGCGACAATTAGAGGAATATGAAAGTATATATATATATATATATATATATATATATATATATATATATATATATATATATATATATATATATATATATATATATATATATATATATATATATTCTTAGGAATTTGAACAACAGGTCCAGTTCTGTGTAGTTTGTCGTTCTAACTGTCATCTCTATTATCAGTGTCTCTTTCTCAGAAGGAATACTACAATGTACTTCAGTATTAAGTACCGTGACTAAATCCTCTGACCGTGACCCGACTACTTTCGCTCATAACAAAGCAGGTAGACGAAACGATACATATAATACAAGACTTGCAACGAACTACCAGATCTACGCAGACGACAAAGTCATATACAGCCAATCACGCACCATTAAATATCTACAAGACGACATTAACGCCCACTTAAATTGGTTAGACACCTGGAGAATCAAAGTCAACGAAACCAAGACAGAAACAGTTATGTTTACACAAAGCCGTAAAACACCAATCAAAAGACTCAGAATAAACAATCACAAGCCACCCTGGAAGAACACGGCAAAATACCTAGGTATCATATACGACGCGAAACTCAGCTTTAGGCACCACATCATCGAAGCTAGAAATAAAGCCACCCAGCTCATAGGAGCGCTCTACCCGCTTATGAACCACAAGAGCAAAACAAATCCCGAAACGAAACTCAACTTATACAAGGCAATAATAAGGCCAACGATAACATATGGATGCGAAGTTTGGAGAACAGCTCCTCCAACTTTAATCAACACACTACAATGAGTACAGAACAGATGTCTACGCATGGTATTCAACGCTCCACGATACACCAAAATTACACAGCTCCATCGCGTATCAAACACTCCCTCAATAAAAGAATTCATAGACTACATTACAAACTCAACAAAAGAAAAAATTCCAGAGCACAACAACCCTACAATGTCAAATATAATCAACTACCCAGCAGAACTACATACAAAGCACCCACTACCAATGTACATATAAAACAAAGTCAAATCACTCAAGTCCCCGTAAATAATCAGGACGACGGAGTCAAGGAAAATAAAATTTCAACTCCATAAACACATTTAAGGTAACTACCATATCTCTTTTAGGCCTAGGGTTGAACACACTGAGACATTAGAGACGATCTCCGGCGAGATTTGGGGAATAGGCAGATTGAGACCCCGTAATCGAGCTACAACAACCCAACCCACCCTTGTTCACAGCTCTAAGGAGTAGCCAGAGGAGGCCTTAGAGTTTATGTCCTTATATATTTCCTTTACCTTTTGAAAATGGCTCCAAAACAGGAGCCCAAACGTCGAGTTTTAATAAACTCTGGACGCGGTTTAACCCGAGAACCAAGTATATTTCATATATATATATATATATATATATATATATATATATATATATATATATATATATATATATATATATATATATATATATATATTTAGAATGTATCCTTTATAGAAATTGTGTCTTATACAAGCACAAGCCAAGCTTATTTGTATGACGCATTGTATAATTGTGATAAATATTATTATTATTATATATATATAAACATATACAGATTCAAACAGACCTTGAAAATCGGTTTTAGGGACCCCAATTCGCGCTTATTTAAAAAAATTGCCGAAAGTTTCACCATAGCTCTCTATTAGTGAATTTGTTAAATCTATAAAATTCAGTAATGTAAAGCGTCTCCTCCTGTAAGATAGTTTAGTAAAAAATATAATTGTATATCAGATTACGCCGATCGTAAAACAAAAAAAGTCTGGACGCAGCAAGTGCGTTATGGTAGTGAATTTTCATAGAAATGATCTGGCACGATATATTTTTATAACTTTTAGTGAATTTTCTTAAAAAAAATTCACTAATGAGGAGATCCCGACTTTTGAATTTTGAAAAAATTTCTTCAAATGAGCGCTAATTAGGCCCCCAGAACACATATCCGGGGTCGGTTTAAATTTTTATATGTTTATATATATATATATATATATATATATATATATATATATATATATATATATATATATATATATATATATATATATATATATATATATATATATATATATATATATATATATATATATATATATATATATATGTATCACACCGATAACTCATAAAATAATGAGCCGATTTGGATTAAATTTGGTAAATAAATTCCTTTTGCAAATGGCTTGGATAAGTTCGTTAGCCAGGAAAATCGGTCCAGGTTTTCCCGGAAAATTTTGTGTTTTCTTTCGAAAAAAATTTATATCTCCGGAATTAACAAAGTGAGGGCAACCAAATTTCATATGCGGCTTTATTTCATTATAGGCAAGTTACCTACCAAAATTTAGCTCCGTTGGTTAAAGGATAAAAAAGTTACAGGCATTCAAAGAAAAATAAATTTGGATTTTCCTCAAAACGTCAAAATTGCGATTTTAAACGTCAAAATTGGTGAGTACATTCCTTTCGCAAGTCGCTTGGATAATTTTGTTAGCCAGGAAAATCCGCCGAGGTTTTCCCGGAAAAATTTGTGTTTTCTTTCGCAAAATATTTATATCTCCAAAATTAACAAAGTAAGGGCAACCAAATTTGGTAAGCTGGTTTATATCGTTATAGGTGTGCCACCTACCAAAATTTAGCTCTGTAGGTCAAAAGACAAAAAAGTAATGGGCATTTAAAGAAAAATAAATTGGGGGTTTCCTCAAAACGTCAAAGTGACAATTGAAAACGTCAAAATTCGCAACATTAAGGCAAATAACTTGAATCTAATACGATCTATGGAAAGAAAATGTCTCAAGAGGAATGTTTTACATACACCGAACTCTTAGTTTCAACCGTCATTGTCCTTCATTTTACTAAAATATTTCCAGAAAATTCATTTCCAATAGACCCTTTCTCTGATGCTTGGCAGTAGCCTTAGCTATAGAGTTTATTGTTTAATGGTATATAATTTTTGTCGAATTTTCGTAAAAAATCAATAAAGCTCAATATATTCGTTATTATACAAGATATGAAAAAATATTGTATACATTAATTATACGGTGTTTTGAGCTACATCTTAAAAAAATATTGCGACAATCACAGGGTGGCCCATAAGTCGTTGGTGATACAAATAATTTTTTTTTGTCGAAAACGCCTTATTTTTTTGCATTTTCCATCGAAATATAATGCATGTTTGTAAGTTAAGAAATTCTGGAGGCAGCAAGTGCGTTGTGGTTGCGAATTTTGATTAAATGCTTCATATTTGGAAAGCTCAATTTGCTATTAACCTATAAGGTTGACCAGGAAACGGATTTTTTCAGTAACACTTTTGGTTTACTTTTGGAAATTTCTGTACGTTTTCAAACAATCAAGTTATTTTGATGAAACATGGCACATTGTCTTTACTATATATGTTATACTGGTAATCAAATTTGATGCCTGCTTTTTCTATATAGGTTATACTGGTAACCAAAATTGATGTCTGCTTTCTTAAAAAGAAAACACACATATTTGCAATAAAAACATTTTTATGAAAATTCACTACCATAACGCACTTGCTGCATCCCGAGATTTTTTTTCTTTTAACATAG
This sequence comes from Tillus elongatus, assembly GCA_964006375.1. NCBI lineage: Eukaryota > Metazoa > Arthropoda > Insecta > Coleoptera > Cleridae > Tillus > Tillus elongatus. The sequence goes on along the minus strand of OZ023268.1, from coordinate 22,623,713 downwards.
AAATATAGATTTTGGTATATAGTTTCCTTTTAATGTCGTAAACTTACGTACCAAATTTGGTTACCATAGCTTTCCTATTTTTTGAGATAAAATTTTTTTTCGAAAGAAAACCCAAAATTTTTCTGGAAAACCTTGTCCGATTTTCCTGGTTAACGAACTTATCCAAGCCACTTACAAAAGGAAGGCACATGCTAAATTTGATCAAAATTGGTTCATGATTTTTTGAGTTATCGGTGTGATACATATATATATATATATATATATATAAATATATATATATATATATATATATATATATATATATATATATATATATATATATATACATATATACATATATATATATATATATATATATATATATATATATATATATATATATATATATATATATATATATATATATATATATATATAACCATCAAAAAATTGAAACTGACCCTGGATATGGGTTCTAGGGGTCCTAGATCGCGCTCATTTGAAGAAATTTTTTCAAAATTCAAAAGTCGAGATCTCCTCATTAGTGAATTTTTTCTAAGAAAATTCACTAATTAAACGCCTGAAATCTCTAAGTATACTTACCAAGGTAATTCTACCTATTTCCATTAAACCCAAAAAGAAAAACATATTAAGCAGTCACACAACTTACTTATAAGTATTTAATATGTACCTTCTGTACACGATTCAATGTTATCTAGTGTAATTTAAATAATACGGTATAATTTAACTGCCTCGATTTATTGATGGGAATAAAGAAAACGATACGACGTATCGATAACGAAACCGACAGTCTTCTGAAATATTAATAACCATCTTTCTTTGATGTGTATTGTTGCAGGAGCGGTACCCTAAAGCTATATGATATGCATAATAGATGATAACCGTAGAGTAGCATACACTCACTAACACACGCACACACACATATACACAGTGACAGAGTGAGACAGAGAACAGAGCATGCTTATATCACTAGTTATTGAGCGAACAATTTCATTACCAATATCAACTTTGCATATTTGATGGACATTTATTGACTATGGCATTGTGTATAGTAGCATACCATCTGCTTTGTGAAGCATCGACAAGCACCAATATTACCCCAATATTAGCCTAACATTACCCTAATGTCAGCGACAGTGGCACAGCGTAGAATAATAGGTTTAGCTAGCAACCAGAGTCAAATTAAGGTAACAATGATGTTCGTACTTAACTGATGAATTGTAAATTGTAGTGGCCGAATTTCGCCCCCAAAATAATCTCCACGTTATTTTTCACGCAGATTCTTTAGTATAGACAGGTTTTTGATTTTCTTTCACTTTGTTTATTGTTAATTAAAGAGAAAATTACAAATACCACATTGTTGGAAGTTTATAGATTTATATCTAGACTATTGGCCACGTTTAGCTGCAAAGATTTCAATCTTAAATACGTGGGTCAAACTAGGAGAAACATAGCCACCAGATTTAGTGAACATCTCGCACATTTAATATATGGTACGGTGGACAAATTGTGTGTGGCACAACACATATGGGATAATAATCACCACATTGACAAAGAAAATTTGAAGCATGTCAAAAATGTTAGACATCAAACTATGCTTGATTCATTAGAAAATATTTTTATATCAAGGTCGATTAAGAACAAACTTTATTGAATCGTGCGGCACCTTTAATTTCAAGCCCTTTATTTTCACTTTGCATTTGACCACTTAGCAACTCCTAATTTATCTGGTAGAATAATAAATTACTGTCAATAACTCGGCCGGTCTATACATATACTAATCTTTACGCTTGTCTCGACTTAAAGACCCTTTCGTTTTCTTAGTATCTATGAAGTCAATATAAATACTGTTTACGAATAATTAAAATCAATATAAATATAGTTTTTATGTAGTATTTTAGTTGAATTATTTATCCTTTGTTAGAGTTAACATTGTGAGCCAAACACCCGGGTTTAGTTTTCTATACAAAAAAGATGAGCGGAGGTTATGGTGTTTGTCTCACCAGATGTGCTTGTCGGCTTGCTCCAATATCCACATAGTAAATTTCTAGATCGAAAGGGATTCCTTAAATAACTCGGTACCTTTCCTTTTAAGTCTATTATCCTTATATTAGATAAGGGCTCATAAATTTGTTGACCAGAAGATTAAAGCAGGTCTTCGACTTCGTAATTTCACTACACACTAAAGAAACCATAGGTCTTCGGCGACAATTTCACTTTGGACTAGTTTGTTTACGTAGACGCGATATAAATACACTGTAGCTAGTAGTTTATTTTAGAATTTTTCTTCCTCCGAAGATGTTGACATGGTCAACGAAACGATCGTAAGGTTTCTGAAATATGTGTTGCGGTGTGTACTTATTAGTGCTCATCACAGGTTCTAGTTTTCACATAGTTTACATAGCTATTGGCCACGGTTTTAAACCGTTAGCGCATTTCAACCTGCATTTTTTTCCAGTATGGCTGCCCTGAACTAAGAATAAATTTAATATGTCCATCGAATATTTTTAGGCACCATTTAATATTTATTTTAATATCAGATAGTTCGACGTCTAGTTTTATTTATTTAAATTAAATGGAAGTTTTCAAATTACCCAGATATTTATAAAAGTACATAATACATACATAAAAATATACCCATACACATCATATGTGCTAAGCAAAACGAAATTCCTCGTACTCTCCAAAACCCCAAACCCTAACATACAACTGAAAGTGAACAACCAGAGCATAGAAGGAGTGTACCAATATAAATATCTGGCGACACTAATTAATAGAAATAACGACTACTCTAAAGAACTAAGGGTAAGAATCGAAAACAGCTTTATAATAATGAAACAGTTTTTCTGTAACAATGCTTTAAACAACGATCTCAAAATGCGTATGCTGAGATGTTACGTATTCACAATTCTGTTATACTAAGTGAAGATTCAAACCTGGGATGTGCACTGATAAGTACAATTGGAGAACCCAAATCACCCCAAACCATCTTTTAAAAAGCCTGGCGATCGTTTCACTAACAAAGTTAGATAGTTCGACGTCTAGTTTTATTTATTTCAATTAAATGGAAGTTTTCAAATTAACCAGATATTTATAAAAGTACATAATACATACATAAAAATATACTCATACACATCATATGAAGATACGAAAAACGAAATTCCTAGATACTCACCAAAACCCCAAACCCTAACATACAACTGACAGTGAACAACCAGAGCAACGAGTGTACCAATATAAATAACTGGCGACATTAATTAATAGAAATAACGACTATTCTAAAGAACTAAGGGTAAGAATCAAAAACGCTCAGAGCGACTTTATAATAATGAAACAGTTTTTCTATAACAATGCCTTAAACAACGATATCAAAATGCGTATGGCGAGATGTTACGTATTCACAATTATGTTATACTAAGTGAAGATTGAAACCTGGGATGAGCACTGATAAGTACAATTGGAGAACCCAAATCTTTTAAAAAGCCTGGTGATCGTTTCACTAGCAAAGTTAGTGCCACCAGGGGATGAAAAATTCTAAATTCTAGGAACTTTTCATCCTCTGATGACGCTAACTTTGTTAGTGCAACGTTCGTCAGCTCTTTAAAAAGATGTTTTGTGGTGATTTTGATTTTCCAAGTGTACTTATGTGTTATACGGTATAGAAGCGGCCACCCTCACAAAAGCCATGATGAGAAAAACAGCCACATCTCGGCTATACAGAAGGATGTTGCGAATATCCTATGTCGATAGAATTACAAAATAGGAACTTTTGCGTAGACTCTCAAAAGAAACAGAACTAAACTTAGAAATAAAAATCGGGAAACTACAATACCTAGGTCACATCATCAGAGAGACGATGTACCAAATCCCGCAAGTAATCATACAGGGGAAAATCATGGGAAAGCGCATCGTAGGAAGAATAAGAAGAATATCGTAGCCCGCAATCTACGAGAGTGGTTTAACTGTTCATCAAATCATCTTTTCAGAGCATCGGTCAACACACTGCAAACAATCATAATGATTGCCAACCTTCGACATAAGACGACACCTTAAGAAAAAGAAGGCTCTAAGGCCAAATCTCGAACACTGCTCCCACATCTGGGGTGCCGCTGCCGCTTCTACACTCGCTATCCCGGACTCGATTCAGAAGAGAGCTATACGTCTCATCGGTGACCCTTCCCTCACCCAAAGGCTGCCATCCCTTTCCCACCGACGTGCCGTTGGTGACCTCTCTCTCTTTTGTAGATATCTGCACGGGTACTGCTCAGAGGAGCTTTCTTCCCTAGTTGTTCCACCTGCTGCCCCCAACAGATCTACCAGGGGAACAGAGCAAATGCACCCTTTTACTGTCCAGGTCACCAGACTTAGAACATCTTGTTATGCCCGCTCTTTTGTCCCGAGGACTTCCAAGTTGTGGAATTTCTTGCCGGCACATGTTTTTCCTTCTCCTCCGAACTTCCAAACCTTCAAGTCCAGAATTAACAACTTGTCTCTTTCCTTTTTGTCGACACCCACGGTACGATAGTATTTAGGCTGTAAGCCCTCGTGGTGTGTTGTTGAAATAAAATAATAATAAAAAAGACAAAAACGGCGCTCTATCGAAGAATTTTTCTGAAAGTCTTACCATCGATATATCTCTATTATTAAATTTTCTTGCAATTCGATTCAATACTTTCCATTTTTTCACCATACGATTCAGCCAACGTAAAATGTGCCAATTTTAAAACCCTTCCCCTAAAAATAGAGTGCCTGTGACAAGTGCAAATGACTTACTCAATACCCATGTATGTCCCACAGGAGATCAGGGATATGTTCGAGCCCTAATTGTATGTTGATCCTGGATATTATTCGATAAACAATGACACCAATTTGACATTGTACACGCTAATACTGTTATGTTAGCATATCTAGACCCAAGTGGGTCATATTAATATGCGTTAATGCTATTTGCGAGTACACAATGCCAGACGTATTCATTTACACATTATGTTTATATAGTTATTGTATACAGGTGCTGTGTTATGAACTTTCGCCAAATTCTTTTTGAATAAATCATATTCGGTTATGTACAGGCTGATTTATTTAAGCGTCTCACCCCTGTAATTTCTTTAGTATCAGAGTTATCAACAAAATTCCAACGCCATTTGACAAACTGTCATGCGATGAGTTAAAATATTACGACAGAAAAACAATTGCACATCGCCTTCATAGAAATCCATGGCCAACGTTGATTTTCTTAAATGGAACGATAGGCCTCAGTCGATACAGAATCGAAATCTGCGTACAACCATGCCAGTGGTGAGGCAATTAAAAAATCACACACGTTTTGAAATTTTGTGACGTTATGTCTCCAAAAGGGCTCGACTTAAAAATGCGAGCGTGGCTTCGTTGTACGCAGATTTCTATTCTGCATCGACTGTATGTGTCTGAGGCCTATCGCTCCATTTAAGAAACTCAACGTTGGCCATGGATTTCTATGAAGGCGATGTGCAGTTGTTTTTCTGTCACAATATTTTAACTCATCGCATAGTAGGTTGTCAGATGGCGTTAGATTTTTTGTGATATCTCTGATAATAAAGAAATTACAGAGGTGAGACACTTAAATAAATCACCAACATTTTGAAATTCTCTGACGTCATGTCTCCGAAACTGCTTGACTCAGAAATTGGCATCGTTGTACGCATATTTCGATTCTGCATCGACTGTATGTGTCTGAGACCTATCATTTCATTTAAGAAAATCAACGTTGGCCATGGATTTCTATGAAGGCGATGTGCAATTGTTTTCCTGTCGCAATATTTTAACTCATCGCATGGTAGTTTGTCAGATGGCGTCGGAATTTTTTTGATATCACTGATAATAAAGGAGTTACAGGGGTGAGACAATTAAAAGAATCACACACGTTTTAAAATTTTATGACATCATGTCTCCAAAACGGCTCGACTCAGAATGACCTCGGAGGAAGGATATTCAGAAATCAGATGGTCGGTTTTTTCAAAAAGGTAGTCGAAGAGCTGGATAAAGTTGTTGTCAGAAGGTGACCGGTAAATGCAACAGATGACTTTAGTTTCAGCCCTGAGAGAAAGAGTTTCAGCCAAAGTATGTATTTTCTTCCAGCTTCTAAATTGGGGAGTCTGGTGCAAGGTATATTGCTACGGACGTATGCGGACACACCTCCATGCAATCTAAAGGAAGTAAGGAGCTCATACCCCGAGAAATTAAGGTGATTAATGACTGTTTTGGCACTGATTTGGGTTTCGGTGAGGAAGAGGAGTTGGGGCCTGTTAGCCTGGAGGAAATGGTGGACTGAGTTCAGGTTACAATTTAGGACACATATATTCGAAAAGGATATGTTAAATCTTGATGCTGGCACCCCAACACACCCCTCTCCAGAAGATCCGAATGAAGGGGTATTTTATCTCCGGAATTATTTGTACAAGGAGGAGCCATCATTATTTTTGTTTATAAGGGAAACCGACTCATACACCAGAACCGAAAACCTCCGTTGGGACTTCACCGGCCCCTTGATGTAAGGGGTGGTACCTCCTTGGGCGTGAATAGAATCCTTTACTATCACGTAAAGGAAAAGTCCACTACCACCTGCCAATGTATGTATGTGTTTCCGATATGTATGTATGTGTTTCCAATAACAATCTTGATATATCTATCTTCACGTCCATGTGCCATGTCACACACTAAAATAACAAAATATATAACACAAGGTACAATACAATACAATAAATCTCAAAAATTCACAAATAGATGCAACAAACAAATGTATTACTGGTGTTAAAACCAAACACCCGATCACAATCACACGTCATCCAAGGGGATATCACTGGTGAAAGACTTCTAAAGAGAGTAGAAGCAGTGGTCAAAAAGAAAACTTTCAATTTTTCTCCGGTACATCACCTCACCCAATAGAGTGACGCCTCTAGGCAGCTTATTATACAATTTGACAGTTGGTGGTATGCAGGACGCTGTGGGAGGTGATGAGTTGCAAGATGTTGGAGAGATTTCCAGGGTAAATAAGAAATTTCTCTTTCGCACGAAACGAATTCAGTCAAGGGACTAACAACGACAATGTAGAATCATTGAACTCAGTAAATTATCGCAATACTGACAAGGCCAATGACCACCTTGAAACCATTGAATTGTTTAATGACTGTTTTGACTCAGAAATTGGCATCGTTGTACGCATATTTCGATTCTGCATCGACTGTATGTGTCTGTGACCTATCATTTCATTTAAGAAAATCAACGTTGGCCATGGATTCCTATGAAGGCGATGTGCAATTGTTTTCCTATCGCAATATTTCAACTCATAGCATGGTAGTTTGTCAGATGGGCTTGGAATTGTTTTGATATCACTGATAATAAAGAAATTACAGGAGTGAGACACTTAAAAAAATCACACATGTTTTGAAATTTTGTGACGTCATGTCTCCGAAACTGCTATACTCAGAAATACGAGCGTGGCATCATTCTACGCAGATTTCGATTTTGCATCGACTGTATATGTCTGAGCCCTATCGTTCCATTTAAGAAAATCAACGTTGGCCATGCATTTCAATGAAGGCGATGTGCAATTGTTTTCCTGTCCCAATATTTTAACTCATTGCCTGCTAGTTTGTCAGACGGCGTTGGATTTTTTTTTAAACATTTGATAATAAAGAAATAACAGGGGTGACACAATTAAAAAAATCACACACGTATTTTAATTTTGTGACGTCATGTCTCCGAAACGGCTCGTCTCAGAAATACGAGCGTGGCATCGTTGTACGCAAATTTCGATTCTGCATCGACTGTATTTGTCTGAGGCCTATCGTTCCATTTAAGAAATTCAACGTTGGCCATGGATGTCTATGAAGGCGATGTGCAATTGTTTTTTTCTCTCAATATTTCAACTCATCGCATGGTAGTTTGTCAGATGGCGTTGGATTTTTTTTATATCTCTGATAATAAAGAAATTACAGTGGTGAGACACTTAAATAAATCACCCACATTTTGAAATTTTGTGACGTCATGTCTCCGAAACGGCTTGACACAGAAATGCGAGCGTGGCATCGTTGTACGCAGATTTCGATTCTGTATGTCTCTAAGGCCTACCGTTCCATTTAAGAAAATCAACGTTGGCCATGGATTTCTATGATGGTGATGTGCAATTGTTTTGCTGTCGCAATATTTTAACTCATCGCATGATAGTTTGTCAGATGGCGTTGGAATTTTTTTGATACCTCTGATAATAAAAAAATTACTGGGGTGAGACACTTAAATAAATCACCCTGTACAATATTTTTCTTTGCGTGCCGCCTCTCGTAATACTGATACGTAATTGCGTTCAACTTATTTATTTTAAATAAACCACCCTATATACGCCAATGAAAATAAAACCGTGGCTGAATGAGTTCACCTCGAGTCCATAATATATACAAAAAAGTTCGGGACGCAGCAAATGCGTTATGGTAGCGAATTTTCGTAAAAATGTTTTTAACGAAAAATATGTCTTGTTTTTACGAGAAGGATATTTGGTTGGCAGTATAATCTATATAGCACTAACAATGTACCATATTTCATTAAAATAGCTTTGTTGTTTGAAAAATTACAAACATTTTCCGAAAATAGACTTTAAAAGTTCCAGAAAAACTGGTGCGATTTTCCTGGCCAACGAACCTCTTTAAGCTATTTACACACCTGACAAGATATAATTATTCACAAACGACTTTTGGAATTATTTGAAAAAAAATATGATAATTTCTTTTACATAAATTGCATTCAGTAATGTTACACTAAATTCTATTTTTCACAAAAAGTAGACAATTTTTTTTTTGTTACAATAGCTTACTAAACATTTATTATTGATTACCAACATATCACAAAAATCTGATTTCTACGGAAACACTAAAAACATTTGTGCGAAAACTTTTCAAATTCAGCCACTATTTGAGCGTACCTGTATACCGTAGCTCGATTTTTTCGTCGATTAGTACAAAGAAAAGTCTTTCTGAATGCGTCATTTCCATGGGGATCCGCTATCTATTGATAAAAACTCCAAATCACAAATTGTGATATGTGTTTGAAATATGTGCCAAAAACGCGAAAGTTGCAAAACAGTTGAAATAACTCAAAAACGATGAACGATATCATTTTTTCCCTTACACACATGCATTATAATTTGATGGAAAACACAAAAATGCAATAACTTCTCTAAACCTACAACGAAAGCATCAACTTAACTAAACGGACAACCAAAGCATAAGAGAAAGTGTCTATTTGAAATGAATTTTCTGTGAACATTTTAGTAAAATGAAGGACAATGACGGTTGAAGCTTAAACTTAAGGGTTCGTAGAACACTCTTCTTGCAACATTTCCTTTTCACAATCCGTATTTGTTTCACGTTCTTTGCCTAAACATTGCCACTTTTGACGTTTCAAATCGCAACTTTGATGTTTTGAGAAAAATTCCAAATTTTTTTTCTTTAACTGCCCACAACTTTTTTGTTTCTGACTTTAAACCTATAGACCAAATATTTGGCACAGAGTATACCCTTTAGAATACAAACACGCATACTAAATTTGGTTTTCCTTACTTTGTTATTTCCGAAGAAATAATTTTTTTCAGAAAGACAACACAAAATTTCCCGGGAAAATCTGGTCCGATTTTCCTGACTAACGAACTTGTCCAAGCCATTTGCGCAAAAGAAAGGTACTCACCAAATTTGATCATGATCGGTCCATTATTTTCCGAGATATCGGTACGATATATATATATATATATATATATATATATATATATATATATATATATATATATATATATATATATATATATATATATATATATATATATATACAGTGTGGAACAGCCAAATGGAATAAATTCGATAACGGATAAATGAGGGCGTGTTGGGAAAAACGCTTGGACACGTCGATTTTTATTTTTAACTGCGCATCTTTTTCAAGAAAAAAAAATTATATAGGGTGCGTCATGTGACAGTGGCCAATACCAACTTTCTTATTTTAAATACAAGCCCCTGTATATTATTAATTTTTTGGATTCTTCAGAAAATTCTAGACATAATTCATGTACAATGTTCTATACCTATCTTCAACTGTTTCGGAAATATTAAGTATTTTCAGATTTATTACAAAAATTAACATTAAAAATAGAAAATTATTTTATTTCACAAATTCGCTACATTGCATTCAATACTTATTTCCCATTCAGCTCTTGATAATGAGAAAGTAAACAAAAACCATTCCTGCGTTTCTTTTTACTGATATGAAATGAAACAAAAACAAAAACAGTTTTCTTTCTGTTCGTATAAAACTCGTAGCCTTAGCAACTTGTTGTCTGCCTGCATGACAGTAGTGATTAGTGTCAGTGCTATTGTCGTTTGAATTTCGTTAACTGTACGTAATAATATCAGAAAAATGGTTCATTTAACAGAAATGCACAAAATAACAATTCTACAAATGATTGGTTATGGAGATAACACACGGACACAGATGGAAGTGTCTCGCTTATTTCACGAAAAATTTCCAAATTTGCCGCCTGTATCCCAAGGAACAATTAGCAAAATAGAAAAGCAGTTTCGCGAGCTTGGTCATGTGAGACAGATAAAAAAAGTAGCTGCCAATGCAGTAAGTGATGATACGAAATTGGATATTACGCTTGAGTTTCAAGAAAACCCACATACTTCTGGTCGACAAGCAGCCCAACTATTCAACGTTAGCCACACAGCAATTTTTCGAACATTAAAGGAAAGTAAAATGCATCCCTATAAAATGATACCAACTCAGGAGCTCATGGAGGACGATTTCGATAGGAGAACGTATTTTTGTGAACAAATGATGGCAATGTTAGATAACAATGTGATCCAATTAGAAGATGTTTTGTTTTCTGATGAGAGCACATTTACACTTCACGGTCATGTTAATCGTCAAAATTGCCGCTATTGGTCTAATGAGAATCCTCATTGGATGAGAGAGGAACATACGCAATATCCTGAAAAAGTTAATGTTTGGGCAGGAATTGTTGGAAATCATATCGTAGGTCCCTTTTTCATTGATGGCAACTTGAATGGGGATAAATATTTAGAACTGCTCCAAAATAATGTCGTGCCAACTTTGACAAACTTATATCCAGATCCAGCAAACCCACAAGTTCCTGCCAATAAAATATGGTTTCAGCAAGATGGAGCACCGCCCCATTACCAAATCAATGTCCGGCAGTACCTGAACCAAATTTTTCCAAATCGGTGGATAGGGAGGCGCGGATCGATAGAATGGCCAGCACGATCTCCTGATCTGTCGCTATTAGACTACTTTTTGTGGGGATATGTCAAAAGTATTGTATACAAAACTAAGCCCCTCAACTTAGATGACTTAAAAAGACGAATCACGCTTGCGATTAGATCAGTCACGCCTGAGATGTTGAGTAATGTTAGAAGACATTTCTATACCAGATTAGCATGTTGCCAAGATGTTCGTGGCGAGCATTTTGAACATTTACTACATTGACATTAATTTTTTTTTGTTTTTTTAAATTATTAAGAAATAATCAGTATTTCTTATTAGAATTTGTGAAATAAAATAATTTTCTATTTTTAATGTTAATTTTTGTAATAAATCTGAAAATACTTAATATTTCCGAAACAGTTGAAGATAGGTATAGGACATTGTACATGAATTATGTCTAGAATTTTCTGAAGAATCCAAAAAATTAATAATATACAGGGGCTTGTATTTAAAATAAGAAAGTTGGTATTGGCCACTGTCACATGACGCACCCTATATAATTTTTTTTTCTTGAAAAAGATGCGCAGTTAAAAATACAAATCGACGTGTCCAAGCGTTTTTCCCAACACGCCCTCATTTATCCGTTATCGAATTTATTCCATTTGGCTGTTCCACACTGTATATATATATATATATATATATATATATATATATATATATATATATATATATATATATATATATATATATATATATATATATATATATATATAAACACGGATCTCCCCATTAACGAATTTTTTTAAAGAAAATGTACTAAAATGTATAGTGTAAATTACCTCCGTTCCCTTTTAACTGTAAAACTCACCCATTTTAAACTATTAGATTATGCAAATTGTTTCTTTGTATCCCAGTTACAGCTGACGTAGCTTTTTCTAATTAGACATGAGAGTTCTGACATCTGACTGACGCGTGGCGTAATTGATAATTGTATAAAAAAAAAACAGTGGAAGTGTTAGACAGTGGGCTTTGTCACCCTGCGACTTTCAACTATTTGCCGATTCAAAGCAGGACCGTATTAGTTTCGTAGGTTCGTAAAACCGCCCAGCCAAATTTTGAAATGTTTGTAGTTAATTCAGATTAATAAGGACATTAGGCTGTTGAATAACCCAATAGTTTTAGTCCAGATAGTTTAGCTAAGGTGTAACTTTGGTAAACGACCATAATATAAACCAAAGAGCCTGTTATTCCCACTGGTTTTATTGCACCCGTTTATAAATTATTAGAGAGCTTTTGCAAACCAGAAAGCAATAGCGTTTCATTGAGCAATGTGTTACTTAGCAACGGAAAATTTGGTCCATGTAACTCGTTTTGTAATTGGCTACGTCAACCAAGGTGTTAACGCAAACGGTCGTCCTCATTTGGACGGTTTACTTTCTCAAAATTATTGTAAATAAATGTCAAGAAAACAATTTGCCATGTTACGTTTAATTAAATAAATAACTATCTTTTTTTAAAGCTAAATCGCATGCTAAGCAATTTTGACGACACAATGTACTTTGCTGACGCGATTGTCTCAAAAGACAAAATCCCAATATTTATCCTACTCTATCAAAAAATGCACCAAATAGATATAATATTTCCAAATTATACCATTTTTCCATCTCTAACTCGTTCCATATTTAAAGCAACATTGGAAAAGTTTGATAAATATACACAAGTATTTACAGATGGTTCCAAATTGTTATCTGGGACAGGCTGTGCTTTTTATTCCCAAGACGGTAGATACCAGAAAGTTAAATAAAATAATATAGCATCTATTTACACTGCGGAGGCATATACCTTGTATGAAGCACTTCAATGTTCAATTGAAAACAAAATTTAACATACTCTAATTTTATCAGATTCCAAATCAGTTTTGCTTTCACTTAAAGATTACACCAAACATGGCAAAAATCCAAGAATATGTGACATTATCAGTCTGTATCAGTTGATAGAGGATGGTGGTAATACAATCATATTTATGTGGATAAAAGGACACACTGGACTAGCAGGCAATGAAATAGCTGACAAACTAGCTAAAGAATTTGTAAAAAGTCCAAACAAAATAATAAATTGGATTACTGATGACGATGTAAATCAAAAAATTAAATTTGAAATAAGGGAAGCGTGGGAAAGTGTTTGGCATGAATTTGTTAACAAAACAACTAATTGATTTACACTTATTCATCCAATGTTGCCTACAAAAATTCCTCATATTGACGAATTTATTATGCCAAGGTACCATACTACTATAATTACCAGAATGAAGCTGAATGACGGCTGCTTTCCACAACACCTACATAAAATAGGTATTAGTAACAATCATCATTGTACATGTGACTACAGTTACCTAGAAACTTTAGAACACCTCATGTTTCAGTGCAGTTTGTTTAACTCGATACGTAGACAACTCTGGAAAGAACTCAAAGAAGCAGGAGTAGAGTTTCCTGTGAACTTAGCAACACTTATTTGTACAAATAGCTTAAAAATCTATAATATACTTATAAAATTCATTCGGCATACAAAAATCAAAATTTAGTTTTGCTATTTCTCTATATGTGTATTTTAGTATTAGCCTTAGTTAAGAATAATATTAATATAAACTTAGTTTTCCTACTGTCTCACCTATTGTTTTTCATCCCATGTCATTAGCTGTCCAGTGTTGTTTGTTAAAAAAAAATGCCCTGAATGACACCTGGGCGAGAAGCGAGTATCCATTGTTTCTATCCTTAATAATAAATAAGAACATAAACATTTATATTTTGACAAAATTGATATGTTAGAAGATAAATTTGGCTTATGCTATAGCCATTTAGGAATAATCATACTCTGTACGAGCTTACACATAAAGGTACGTCTATCGATTTAACCATCCCTATTACTGTAAATATTGATATCCATGCAGAAAATTATAAATATATTTGAAGGAGAATCCCTTTTTATAACAATGTATAGATATAACAATGGTACAAATTCACTGCAGAGTTTTTTGGCCAATGGACGTAATGTCCGAAGCCAATTCCTTCCACACACACACACACACACACAATTTTGACGCCGAAGAATTAGAACAAATTATTACTGAATGTGAACATTTTTTAGGTTCGCTGGTTAAGAAACCGACACACTTTGTCCTCAAAAAATGTCTAACTCGTAAAAGAAACGAGCACAGCGAGTTTCCGCATTAATAGCTATATTCGTTTAGTCCATGGGCAGGGTTTGAGAGAAGTCAAAATCTCGGCAGCTCTAACAGATGTTATTTGGGTTAAGTATATTTGCAGAACCCAAATCACCACAACACATTTTAAAAAGACCTGACCACCATTTCACTAAACAAGTTAGGGACATTAAAGGATAAAAAATTCTAAAGGTTTGGCGACTACAACTATGTTTATATTCTGTGCAGGCCTCGATCTAGGCACTGGAGGGTGGTTCACACAAACCAATTTTGACTGCCTATTTCCCGGAAATTCCTTCTACCTGAATTCCGTTATCATCATTCCCACTCTATTTGTTGCCATCTCTGGTAAAGTGGTCAATCAGTAATATATATATATATATATATATATATATATATATATATATATATATATATATATATATATATATATATATATATATATATATAGAGAGAGAGAGAGAGAGAGAGAGAGGTGGGGTTATATAAAGGGTAATTCACAACGCAATGAACACAGAACGTGTGCGTGTAGAAGACCTCAAAACATGCCGATTTTTTATATAACATTTTTCGCTGACCTCCCATGGTTGGTGAGAGATTGACCTTGGAAGATTATTTAATAATTACAAGAAACAGCTGTATTGCAGCAGTGCCCTAACATAGAACCACCAACTTTGATCGATGGTTTTCCTTTGTTAAGATCGTTGTTTTACAAAAAATGTAAATAGATATAAACTCAAACAGAGGTGAGTTAGGGGGTGGGTCACCCTTTTAATGAATTGATTTTTTAAACCCTAACCTAATTAAAAGATAAAGTTCATCAGTTTTACATCAAATTAAATCTATCTTTTTCTCTTTTTGGCAAGTTTTTGACAAACCACCCGTTTTTGAGAAAATTGAGATTTTTAGAGTTGAGATCAAAACAAAATTATGTCCATTGAAGATTTTATTAAACATTAAAGTCTCATAGGGGATGCCTTGGGCGCTCTGCAAGTCGTCTGTTGCTAGGTTACAGTCGTTCTCAAATCTGACATTACTTAAATTTATTAAGTTTTACAATAACTATTGTCTTGCGTTTCTTGTTTTCTTTTGTGATAGTAATTTGTTGCTGAAACTAGCTAGAAAATTATAGGTTAAGGAACAAGTTAACATGCGTATGGTGTTATGGTTTTACGAGGGTAATTGCCGCATAAGGGTAGAGGTATATCGAAGATGATTTGCTAATCGTAATATACCACATAGTCAAACAATGTTTAACGTAGAGCTCCGGAAGCGGGTTCCTTTTTCATAAAAAATGCTGGAGGACGCGTTCATGCAGTGAACGCATGAACTGAGGAGCGTCTTCTAGACAGTATTGAAAGTGTGCTTCAAACCGGCACCAGACGACTATCCAGGCAGTTTCATATAACACAGCCGACGGCCCATGGAAATATCCGACGCAATCTGCTGCATCCATATCATCTTCAGAAAGTGCAAGAACTGCTACCGCAGGATTTAGAGTCGAGACGGTTTTATTGTAATTTCATGTTACATCGGAACATTGATTTCCCCAAGAGCATTATTTTTACGGCCGAAACTTGCTTTACAGGGAGAGGGATTAGGAATGTGCACAACTGCCACGAATATTTGGATGTAAATCCACATGTTACAGTAACACACCGTTTCCAAAGAGAATTGGAAGGACATTTGGTTGGGCCGGTTATTTTATCAAACCGCTTAAAAGGCGCAACATATTTGCTTTTCTTGCAAAATGTTCTTCCTGGGCTACTGGAGGAGCTGCCCTTACAACTGCGCAGCGAAATGTGGTTTATGTTTGATGGGGCGCGACCACATTTCACTACAAATGTTCGGGGATTTTTAAACCAACAGTTTCCAAATCGATGGATAGTTCGTGGAATTTAGTTCTCTCAACATTGGCCAGCACGATCACCAGGCTTGAATCTGTGTATTTGACACCAGTTCAAACTGCGGAAGATTTGTGGAGTCGCATCAATAATAACTTAACCATTATTAAAAGTGACATCCAATTACTTAACAGTTCACTTTAATTTTCGACGAAGGGTGCAGTTATGTGTAAGAGAAAATGTAAGTCATTTTAAACAATATCTTTAGTGGTTTTTTTATGTTTTTTATTGTTAATGGCGTTTGTTTAATTTCAGTTATGTTAATGTTTAATAAAGTCTTCAAGAGCATTATTTTGTTTTAATCTCAACTTTTAAAATCTCAATTTTCGCAAAAACGGCTGGTTTGCCAAAAAATTTACAGTAGAATAAAAAGATTGAAAATGTTATTTGCTATAAAACTGATGATCCTTAACTTTTAATTAGGTTAGGGTTTAAAAATCAAATCATTAAAAGGGTGACCTACTAATTTACTGATCTAATTCACGCCTTTCAGAGTTTATATCTACTTCAAATTGTTGTCAAATAACGATGTTGATAAAAGAAAACCATCTACCAAATTTGTTTGTTCTATGTTAGGGCACTGCTGCTGTTTCTTGTAATTATTAAAGAAGAATATTCGAAAGCGATAAGCTGTTCTGTTTTTCTAACATTTTTGGATACTTTTAGATTCGCTTTTTCTACGTGGTGATCCTTATGCCAAGTAGATTAAGCGACGAACGGTCTATCTGTTGTTGTGGATGGCCATTCCTCTAAACTGTATCCAATTAATGCAGGAGTTCCTCAAGGTTCAGCTTTAGCCCCTACTTTGTTTCTTCTCCACATCAATGACCTCCTCTCTAGCACATCCAACCTAGTTCACAGTTACGTGGATGACAGCACCCTCCACTCAAACATACAATATTCTAAGCCTGTCTCTTTAGCCCAATTAGATGAGGATCGCAGACTCATGGAGGGTTCTGTCTCCGTAGACCTCCAAAAAATATTAGACTGGGGAAGTAGAAATCTTGTACAATTCAACCCCACCAAAACTAAGTCTTGCTTTCTTTCTCACAAGAGATACAGCAGCCCTAGACCCATCACAATGAACAACCAAGTTATTCAAAGTAATGAGTCCTTTTCTCTTGTTGGCATTTCTGTGGATCGAAATCTTAATTGGCACCAACATGTTACATCAATTGCAGAAGCGGCTGCTAAGAAATTGGGTTTCCTCTTCCGGGCTCGCAAATACTTTTCACCAACTAATCTCTATACCTTATACACTTCACAAATAAGGCCAAACCTCGAATACTGCTCCCACATCTGGGGTGCAGCAGCCGCTTCTACACTCGCTATCCTGGACTCCATTCAAAAGAGAGCTATACGTCTCATCGGTGACCCTACCCTCACCCAAAGGCTTCCATCCCTTGCCCACCGACGTGCCGTTGGTGACCTCTCTCTCTTTTATAGATATCTGCACGGGCACTGCTCAGAGGAGCTTTCCTCCATAATTCCCCCACCTGCTGCCCCCAGCAGATCTACCAGGGGAACAGAGCGAATGCACCCTTTTACTGTCCAGGTCACCAGACATAGAACATCTTGTTATGCCCGCTCTTTTGTCCCGAGGACTTCCAAGTTGTGGAATTCCTTGCCGGCACATGTTTTTCCTTCTCCTCCGAACCTCCAAACCTTCAAGTCCAGAATTAACAAGTTGCCTCTTTCCTACTTGTCAACACCCACGGTACGATAGTATTTAGGCTGTAAGCCCTCGTGGTGTGTTGTTGACATTAAAAAAAAAAAAAAAAATCTATACTGCCCTATATTAGTTGTGTTAAATGTTCTTGAAATCTAATTTCAGTAGATATTTTAGTTTACCCGACGTATATAAGATCGTAGTTATATACATGTAAAATCGTATCTTATGAGAAGCATTCACGTGCATTTGTTATAACTATAAACATATTCAAGGATGGATGTATTTTATTGATTCAACGCTTTTTTTATTCAGTAAATCAATACATTGGTGGTGGCTCATATATAACCAGTAATCAAAGTTTGGACGCAAGAAGTGCGTTATGACATCATTTTTTTTTTTCAAATTTTAATATTTTTATATTTCCGTCCATCTAGACAACTCTGGTACATAGAAAAACGTTTATAAGGGTAGAAGGTATACCAAATTTCATGGAACCCACTTTATAATTTTACAGGTTTTTAAAAAAATTCGCCACCATAACGTACCTACTGCGTCCAGAGATTTTGTATATTTAAACTTTTTTTTAACTGCATTATGAAATTAGGGCACAAAAAATTGCTGCCTCTACTATATGCTCCTAAAAAATTCTTGGATAGGGTAAATTCTTAGTTACTTGTTACTTCCACACCGTCACAACGTGTGGAAGTATCGCGTCGGCGACAAAAATCTCAACAAAATTTTTTCGCCTAAACGTCGTAAAAACTATCAATACATATATAAAACATGATTTGTGAACAAATGTTTTTTGGACTGCCGGCCTGTATGTCTGTCTGTCTGTAGTCACGATAACTTTAGAACGAATTGAGATACCATCCTTAAATTTAGTATACTGTTAGCACTGGACAAACGAACGGTTCGGATTGTTTTTGGGTAAAATCGCTTTAGTGATAGGGGATGAAAGGGGGTTAATTTGGTGAAAATTGACATTTTTTCATTGAAACTCGAGTAATATAACGTTTTAGGGCTCTAGGATAAGAACAAACTATGTATATAGTAATAAGTATAGAACTAAGTTCCTTCTGTCTTTTCCTTTTGTTGTACCTTACTCTTACCGGAGCCTTATGAGTGTTTTTGGAGAGTGCAAACGATTTTGGCAGCTCCATAAATCGTACTCTTGTGACCCTGTGTCTAAATCGCACTAAGATATTGGTTTTAAAAAAACTTGCAAATTAAAATATATACATTAAAAAAATTATTATAAAAAATAAAAAGAATATATATATATATATATATATATATATATATATATATATATATATATATATATATATATATATATATGAAAACAAACAAAGAAAAATATGTATATAATTAAAATAGAGAAAATATTGTAATATATAATAAAAAATTAAAATAAATATATATTATATATAAACTATCAGAAGTAATAAAAAAAAATAAAACTACTAACAAAATATTATATTATAAATGGACTTAAAAAAGGTAATTGTAAGATTCTTACTGGCAATTAGGCCATTGATGACCCTTTTTGCTCATCTAAACTAACCTACCCTCCACCTTGAGCTCGATCTCAACGACGACAGTGATTTTAAAAATCATCCGCTGCCGGTGAGTCTCGAACCGTCATCCCCTGAGTCCGTATTGATAAATAGACTTATTCTTAATATATTTAGTATTTAGTATAGCACAATTTTGTCAATTTGGGGTAATAGAACAACAATTACGTCGAATATCATACGCACGCATAACTCCGATTTGTTACGTACTTTCTCTTTATAGTGGACCCTCTTCTTTGATTTCTGTCTGTCTCGTACAACAGTTTGTGGCTAATGGACTTTGCTTCCGAGGCCATCCCTAAACTAAAACACACACACACATAACGTTTTAGGGTTTATTTATTAGAAAACTTTTAATTTCATTAAACATCTGGTTTTCTGTGCTAAAATTAAATTAGGGGTTGAATGTGTTAGGGTGGAATATTTTTGACAAAAATTTCGAATATTTTCTGCTAAAACGGCGTAAAAAGTCTTACAACATGTAGAAAACTTGGTTCTGGAACGCAATTTTTTTTGTCTGTCGGCATATACGTCTGTCTATTAATAGGCGCAATATCTGTCGAACGAATTATCATGTTCAAATTTATCTATCTAATTAATTAGCACCCGACAAAGGAACGCTTCGAATTGTTTTTGGGTAGGATCGCTTCAGGGGGTAGGGGATAAGTAAGCGGTGATTTGGTGTAAATTGATATATTTTCAATGAAACTCGAGTAATATAACAGATTAACTGTTTATGGGTACAGGAATACAAATATTTTCTTCGTGGCCAAGTCACGGGCTCTAAATTCATTCCATGATAATGTCTATCTAAAGAGAGTAAATTATCACAGCTATGCGGAAGTTATGTGGCAATTTGCAGCATAATTATTTTTTTTTCGATTAAGCATTTTGAATATGCGCAATAGCAAAATAGATGATCAAATCATGTGCTATGGTATGGTGATAATTAAATTAATTAGTGAACAGCAAAGATAAATTTTGCTTTGCGAGGAGAAACCACATTGACATCATACGTGTTAATAAAGGTGAAAACCTGGCGTTAGTCGAGTTGTCCATAGAGCTGCGTCAGTCCTAATTATTTTCACTACCATCTAAATACTGTAACTGATTCAGTTACTAATTGTACAGCTTAAGATACCCCATTATTTTTTTGACACTATTGCACCTTTTTCCTAAAGTCCATTCCTGCATCAAGGGTGCTAAATACAAGAAGAGATTTGGTAATATCTGATAGTGAGGGCCGGGGCGTGCACATACCCCCTGTTCATAAACTGCATACCGTAAAAGAGAGGGATAAAGGGATGAAGCCGATTGTTCGGGAGACAATAACGGAAACGCGATAGCGATTTTGTATTTTGCGGGATTCGGTTCTGATTTTGTGTCTTCCGAAGGGTGACTGCATGACTGGTGGAGGCCGCAATCAAATGTGCATATCACGTTTTTTTCCAGAGAAATACATTGCCAGGTTCACAAAGGCTTTGTTATGTTTATGATTCCGACAGGATATGCCATCGATAAGTCAACGGTATAAAAAGATGAACTGTTGCTGCTTCGTATAACATATCACAGTTCAGTGGTCACCGTTTTACCGAATTTTATTAAGTAAAATCCATGAAATATAAAGTGTGATGATAAAGTTTGTAACATACTACGTAAACGCGTTATTTAATTTTTTCAAGAAAAACGCTCCGACTAGTTAATTTTATCTTTTCATATGAGGTAAATATTACTTTTATGACGTCACCTATTTCTGAATGTTGAGGTCATCATAAGTTTTTAAAAGGCAACCATATTTTGTTTGCCGTTTTCATAGACCTGCTGACTACTTAAATGATGATGAAACAAATTGCTAACTGACGTAACAATTTAAAAAAAACATTATTTACTATAAAAAAAAATGGTGACGTAAGTTTACGGAAAAAAATATTGAACCAAAGAAAACAAACAAAATTTTGCGCAAATTTTCAAATTGTTCTCCACCTACCATTTGGCATTATCCGATACGAGTGTAAGCACTGTGTATTCTGCTCTCAAGAATGTCAGGATTAATTTGCTTCACTTCAACGCGAATTCTTTGCTGTAGCTCCTCTAAATTATTTGATCTGTTGAAATAACCTTTCTTTTTTAAATAACGCCACAGTAAAAATTCAAGGGAGTTAAGTCTGGGTAAAGTGGTGGCCACTCAATTGCTCCTCGACGTCCTATATATGTTTTAGGAAATGTGGCATCTAGATATTGACAGACATCTACACCAAAGTGAGGAGGCGTCTCTTCTTGCCCGAACAAAATATCTTGATAGAGCACATCTGCCTCGTGATTAATTGGAAAAATTACTGCACTAAATCTAATCTCAAGAAATTTAGGTAACGTGCTGCTGTAAGATTTCCTCAAAAATGTAACGCTTATGAAACTCCGTATGATTATTCCCATCATACATTCACTTTTCCATGTGGGAGTCTTGAGTCTTAAGTCCAATGAGGATTTTCCCGTACCAATGTCTTGAATTGTGACGATTTACTGGTCCCATTCAGGCAAAAAGTAGCTTGATCAGAAAATATAATGTTAATAACAAAATTGAAATCTTTACCGCAGCGTAACATTAATTGTTCACAAAACTCTAAACGGCGGTCTGAATCATCATCTTTTAACTTGTGTATCAATTTCACTATGTAAGGGTGATACTTCTCTTCTTTAAATAATGGTAGACGTTGTTACTTGGGGGTAGTTGCCTTGAGAATGGTGAGGAATTTCTTTAGATTCAAGCAATCTATCCAATCTGACTCCTCCACTTATTATAGGTCGCCCTTGTCGCGGCAAATCTTTTACGGATGCCGTTTCTGAGGAGCTGACAACCAATTTACTTACGGTAGATCTTGTAGATGACGATTTATCATAATGTTGTTGGATAAATAACTCGCATGCTTCCTGATGAATTGTGAGCTTGTCGCTATATCCAATCATCATTAATATCTCTATTCTTTCCTTTTCTGTTAAATGTGCTTTTGGGGTCTTCGAACAGAATTGTTCGGTTAGAGGACTCTACAGAGGAGCCAGGTAAGTTCCGTCTAATGGAAGACCGTCATGGCCTTTATTTCGGGGTCGAGGAGGTTTGGTGACGGAACGGAGGAAGAGTGGGGCATGGTTGCTGGGTTGCCGGTTTTGGCGAAAAGGGCCCGTTGTGGTCTACTTACCTGGCGTTAGCCTCCCCACCACTGCTACTTCTACTACTACTAAATGATGATGAAACAAATTGCTACCTTATATAATAATTTTTTTGAAAAAAAATTGCAATATTTACTTTAAAAAATGGTAACGTAAGTTTAACGGAAAAAAATATTGAACCAAAGAAAACAAACAAGATTTTGCGCAAAGATTCAAACTGTTCTCCACCTACCATTTGGCATTAACCGATTACGAGTGTAAACACTGTTTACTCTGCGTTCAAGAGTGGCAGGACTAATTTGCTCCACTTTAACGCGAATTATTTGCTGTAGCTTCTCTAAATTATTTAATCTGTTGAAATAAACTTTCGATTTTAAATAACTCCGCAGTAAGAATCCAAGGGAGTTAAGTCTGGGTAAAGTGGTGGCCACTCAATTGCTTCTCGACGTCCTGTGTATGTTTTAGGAAATGTGGCATCTAGATATTGACGGACATCTACACCAAAGTGAGTAGGCGTCTCTTCTTGCTGAAACAAAATATTTTGATGGAGCACATCTGCCTCGTGATTATTTGGATAAATTACTGCACTAAATCTAATCGCAAGAAATTTAGGTAACGCGCTGCTGTAAGATTTCCTCAAAAAAGTAAGGCTTATGAAACGCTGTATGATTATTCCCATCATAAATTCACTTTGTCATGACGTTAACTGGGGGAATCTTGAGTCAAATAAGAATTTTTCCGTACCATTTCTTAAATTGTGATAATTTACTGTCCCATTCAGGCAAAAAGTGGCTTGATCAGAAAAGATAATGGCATTAACAAAATTGAAATCTTTATCGCAGCGTAACTTTAATTGTGCACTCTAACCGGCGGTCTGAATCATCATCGTTTAACTTGTGTATCAATTTCGCTTTGTAAGGATGATACTTCTCTTCTCTAAATAATGTTACCACTAAATATTGGTAGACGTTGTTACTTGGGGGTAGTTGCCTTGAGAATGGTGAGGAATTTCTTTAGATTCAAGCAATACATCCAATCTGATTCCTCCACTTACTATAGGTCGCCCTTGTCGCGGAAAATCTTTTACGGATGCCGTTTCTGTGGAGTTGACTGACAATCAATTTACTTATGGTAGATCTTGTAGATGACGATTTATCAGGATGTTGTTGGGTAAATAACTCGCATGCTGCCTAATGAATTTTGAGCTTGTCGCTATATCCAATCATCATTAATATCTCTATTCTTTCCTTTTCTGTTAAATGTGCAATTTTTGTAAATTCAAGTTAAGATTGAGTACTTTTAGCACTTTCACACTTTCACCACCAAGACTATTAATTAGTTTAAACGGCAGGTAATGATTACAATTGTTTCACGATTTACCATCAATGTCTTTATTTAATGAATTCCAAATCCATACTGCGATAAAAGTCCGACAATTAAATACTGATAACAGCAAACAATCCATAAATTATATCAACGAGTGTTGTTGACAATTGATTTTAATTTTGGGTTTTGTTTCACCTGTCAAATAGTTACATGATAACGTATCAAAAATCACAAAATCAAGTGTTCATTACTTTAGAGAAGTGAACGAAAACCCCACTATTCTAAAGAAAACTCGTCCTAAATAAAGACGATAAGAAAGATGTATTACCTATTGTGAAATTTACGTTTCTATTTAAACAATTTAAGTAAATAATGCAATTTAAAAAAAATAATTGTTTTCACGTACCAATTTTTTTTCATCATCACTTAAGTAAGTAAGCAGGTCTATGAAAAACAGCCAAAGAAATATAATTGGCATTTTAAAAAACTTACGATGACGTTATTATTCAGAAATAGGTGACATCATAAGTTTAAAAAAAATTAAATTAATCTGCCCAAGCGTTTTGCTTGAAAAAACTAAATACCGTTTTTATTAATTATGTTCCAAACTTTATTATTACACTGTAATATATATATATATATATATATATATATATATATATATATATATATATATATATAGAGAGAGAGAGAGAGAGAGAGAGAGAGAGAGGGTGTCCCAATAGTGTGTAATTTCTCTATATATCCCTTAACCTTAGAGCTAGCCGAAAAAACTTTTAACGAAATTTTCTTTCGATTATCTAAGCTATATCAAGAGCATAGATTCAGCTTTCTGGAGCTTACGGTTGCACCGGAAGTAGCTATCAAATTTGTTAGTTTAAATAGAATGATATAATTTTTATTGCATTTTTGGATAGAGATTAAAAAATAAGTATGACATCGTATAACATTCCCTATAGCTATCTTTGATATTTGTGAAAATATTACGACTTGTTTTTTTTTAGCTCCGATTTATATGTTACTTCAAACGTATGCTGTGGGTTGAGCTTTGAGTTTCGCTGCCTTAAATTCGAAGTATCAATAGACGACATCTAATTCTTTGAAATATTTAAAGAATAATTTATTATCATTTTACAGGGTGTATTTCTTTTGGGTTACAACATACCTAACTTTAAAGTGGCATAACTTGTTATTTTCAAATGGAACACCTTATATTTTATGGATTTTACAGGTAGGTCATTCAATTCTGCATCGACTTAGTATGGGTTTCCCTATATCTATAGTTGATAGTTTTCGAGTTATAGTGATTTGTTTTACTTTCGCTTGTAAAAACTGTATTCTGTCAGATGCAGGCGACACAGAGAACGTAACAACTGATATTTATTGTGAGATGACAGAAAATCGTCATTAAAATTTCGAACTGTTCTAATGTATCCTCTTTTTTAGATTATTTTTTTATGTTAATGATTGTGGTTTATTATTATTATTTGTATTAGATAAGTATAATAATATATTATATATTACAAATATAATGCATAACTATAATAATAATAATAATAATCCACAGTCATTATCATAAAAAAATAACCTGAAAAAGACGATACGTTAGAACTATTCGAAATTTTAGTGACGTTAATCTGTCATCTCACAATAAATATCAGTTGTTACGTTTTCTGTGCCTCCCGTATCTGACAGAATACAGTTTTTACAAGCGAAAGTAAAACAAACCACTATAACTCGAAAACTATCAACTATACATATAGGGAAACCCATACTACATCGATGCAAAATTGAATGGCTTACGTGACCTATCCATAAAATATAGGGTATTCTATTTAAAAAGAAAACACAAGTTATGGCACTTTAAAGTAAGGTATATTTTAACCCAAAAGAAATACACCCTGTACAATGATGATAAATTATTCTTTAACTAGTTCAAAGAACTGAATGTGGTCTACTACTATTTTGAATTTAAAGCACGGAAACTGAATACTCAGCCCATAGCATACGTTTGAAGTAACATAAATCGGAGCTAAAAAAAAAAGAAAGTCGTAATATTTTCACAAATATCAAAGATAGCTATAGGGAATGCTACACAAAATCACACTCATTTTTTAATCTCTATCCAAAAATGCAATAAAAAGTGTAGCATTCCATTTTAAATAACGAAGTTGATAGCTACTCCCGGTGCAACTATTAGGACTCTCCCTCTCTCTCTCTCTCTCTCTCTCTCTATATATATATATATATATATATATATATATATATATATATATATATATATATATATATATATATATATATATATATATTATATATATCCATTTAACTTTTTCCAATATTATAGCCGTTTTTAACTTAATATTATTTAGTTCAGAAGAGATAACACCAGTAGTAAACATGCTACTGTTGTAATGATAAACGAACATAGGGTAAATAAAGCACAATAAAACACAAATGCATGACCAATATTTAAAATGCAAATACACTTGATAAGCCACTAAATGTAAAATATTTGCAGTTGCAATGTTTTCTGTAATATTATTCTATTTAAATTGTTTGTGGATAGCCATAACAAATAAATGGGTATCTCTGCTCTTCTTGTTAATGAGTTAGAAT
Source organism: Tillus elongatus (assembly GCA_964006375.1). Classification (NCBI taxonomy): domain Eukaryota; kingdom Metazoa; phylum Arthropoda; class Insecta; order Coleoptera; family Cleridae; genus Tillus; species Tillus elongatus. Next base: position 22,596,989 of record OZ023268.1, on the reverse strand, counting down.
GTTTTTTTTTACAAAATGTTTTACAAAACATTTTACATCACAAAATGAAAATATGAGAGGGGTCATATAACTTTTTAAAACTTTGTTAAACAAAATTTATTGTGGCAAGGTTAACAACAAATATGTATGTAAGGCTAGATGTATTCTCACTATAATTACAACCACAGACGGGTTCCGCCCTAATTAGAGCTCATCAGTGCGGTATACTAATTACAGCGATAACACACCTAATAGGGTTATGGTAGCCAGCTTCCTAGAGCATTGTGAGATGTACGACAGGGTCGCCATCTCCGTGCGGGACTAGGTCACAATGTTCTAGGAAGCTGGCTACCATATCCGTATTACTTTATAGGTGTGTTCGCGGTATAATTAGTATACCTACTGACGGGCTCTAATTAGAGCGAAACCGGTCTGCGGTTCTTATTATGGTGAGAATACATCTAACCTTACATACATTGTCCTTATATTAGTGAAGAAATGGGCCAGGGCTGATTTACAAGATTGTTAGTTGGTTGTACACAGCTCTATTTTATAACATTTTGTGTTATTTGGAGCTGTCGTTACAACATACTACTTGGTTTTGCACCAAGATGGCGACCCTGTCGTACATCTCACAATGTTTTAACAAGTAGTTAATTTTTTTGCGTATAATCCCAATTACGTTCATACCGAAGGAATACCCTAAACAAGATTTTGAACAATTATGGAAACAAAAACTTTTAAACCTATAAGATATATACATTTCACAACGTCTGCCACCAGGTGACATGGATGTGCGTCTCAGTTGGTGTCTGTGTATTAGGAAAAAGATTCAAAATAACTCAGGATAGCTTAATATTAGGTTGTGATCAGACGAAATGAAGTTAACAAATTGTGCGATATTTAACCGCAACAAATTATTGGACAAGAACAGATCCTCATCTGAATAAAAGAATAAGAAATCAAGTGACGTTTTGGCACATAACCGATGGTTTTACACCCCTCCTAATGCGTGAAGACATTCAACTTGCCAAATACAATGCCAAAACCTCGGTTAATGTTAAATTGCATTTAATACACTATACACTAACTGAAAAAGTGAAAGACGAGACCTAGGAATCGATCCCAGTACCCTGGGGTTCAGAGGCACACGTTCTTACCACTGGACCACCGACGCTCTTAGGTACTGAATTTATTTCATTTGACTGTTTCACACTATCTATCTACAAGCTTGATAGGTACATACGTCGTTTTAATTGTCGGTAGCCTAGTATCTAGGCTTTAATTTAATTACATCAATAACCTTATTTTTAGTGAATTTTCTTTAAAAAAAAAATCACTAATGGGGAGATCCTGACTTTCGAATTTTGAAAAAAAAATTCAAATGAGCGCCATTTGGGACACCTGGAACCCAAATCTGAGGTCGGTTTCAGACTTTATATGTTTATATATATATATATATATATATATATATATATATATATATATATATATATATATATATATATATATATATATATATATATACAGGGTGTCCCACCGAAAGGGGCTAGTAGTTTTTAGGTGTCTTTGTGTCTAGTAAATGGAAATTTCTTTCAGCCATCTGTTACAGAATTTTAAGGAGCATATTCCGAAAATAATTTAACATACACAGGCTGTCCCATAATTCAGTGGCAACACAAACTTGTATTTTTTTTAATGGAACACCCCATATATTATTACATATTTCGATTTGCGATGAAATTCTGACTCAAATATTATAGAGGTCTTATAGCTTTAATCTCAACGGTTTTTGTGTAAATGTCAATAAACTGTCAAAATGAGGTTATGTTTGGCGTATTTTTGCTACACCGGCAGTCGAACTGCAATGAATTTGTCTGAAGGAATGTTTTAGGTAGATGGTCTTCTATGTAGAATACACTCCAAGGTGTCAAAAAAATAATACATTGTACAGGGTGATCACTTTTCATGAATATGTAATTTACTGCATTTTTTCAAATGGGACACCCTGTATATTATTACATATTTGAATTCTCCATAAAATTCCGCGTACAACGGTATAAAATTATAGAGCAGTTCAATTACCGGATTTAAAAATATTTAAAAAAAAAAAACGAGATTTTTCTAAATTTGTCAATTGCATTATGTATTAACGGAAGAAAATTTTATAGATTATCATCTCCAATCTAGTTTACAGTGAAATGATGCACATTAATGAAAATCTGTCTAAATTCTCAGTCGAAAGTTAGTAAAAAATATCTTTGATTAAATTCGTCGAGTTACATGTCGTAATTACCGATCCGTTCAGTTAAAACTTCCAATAAACGCTTCTACAATGCATTGAACTGGCTGTGTGATAGTCAAAATACATGAACAAGCAGTTGATGCGACATTTTCTTGGGTATTTGCAATAGTTTGCGGAAAATTCTCACTTCGGTGCCGTACAAAGTCATATGTTAGTTATAGGGAAAGGTATATCCGCAGAGTAGAGAATAGGAAAATTGAATTGTCTGTTAAAGAAGGCTGATGTCATTTCATACCTGTCATTGAATGTTATCATTCATCGCTTGTGTAATAATTGTTTTATGATATTTTCAAATAGTTTTTGGTTCATCTCTGTGTATTTCTAGTTTTTCTTGTTCACTTTTGTTACGTCAGTTCGTTTATTCTCAGTTTTCTGTTCTTTTTCGTAGCGTTAAGTGATAATTTTAAGTGTACAGTTCAGGTGATTTTTTGGAGTTTCAAACATGAATTTATCTGTAACTGAAAAAGTTGACATGGTATTCTGTTTGGGAAAAGCTGACAAAAATTCTCTTCTTGCTGCAAGGATTTATCATCAACAATTCCCACATAGACGGCAACCAAAGCGGCAGGCTTTTGAACGAGTGAAGAGAGAGTTCATAAGTAAGGGAAGTGTTAACTCGTATCCTAAAAATCGAAGACCAGTTATTGCTGTTACTGACGAAGGTACGCAGTTGAATATATTGTTATCACTAGAGGAAAATCCTCACACATCCACAAGAGAGCTGGAAAATGAAACAGGCATACCCAAAACAACAATCAATAGAATTGCAAGGAAATATAAATATCACCCATATCATATGAATACACATCAGAATTTAACCGAGCACGATTTCGAAACACGATTGTTCTTCTGCCGTACGATGTTAAACCGAATACATATGGATAATGAGTTTGTGACAAACATTCTATTCACTGACGAGGCGACTTTCAGAAGTACAGGCATCGGCAATAGACACAATATGCATTATTATAATGTCAGAAATCCACATTGGTTGAGGAAAATCGACAATCAAAACCGATGGTCACTGAATGTTTGGGGAGGGATAATTGGGGATTATGTCATTGGACCATATTTCTTGGATGGCACGTTGACCGGTGAGAGATATGAACTATTTCTCAGGAACGAATTAGGATCACTCCTCGACGATGTAGATCTATATTCGAGGCAGCAACTGTGGATTCAACATGACGGTGCTCCAAGCCACTCGTCTATTTCTGTAAGGAACTATCTGAATCAGCGCTTTCCAAGAAGGTGGATAGGCCGAGGTGGACAGATCATCTGGCCCCCAAGATCACCAGATCTTACACCCTTAGATTTTTTCCTTTGGGGGTATGTGAAAGACATGGTCTACAAAGAACCAGTTACGACAAGTGAGGATATGCGGAGAAGAATCATTGATGCCTTTGGTAGCATAACTGTGCCTATGTTAATAGAAACCAGGCAAAGTTTCGTCAAAAGGCTTCAGCTTTGCATCAGATATGAAGGAAACATATTCGAGCACCTGTAATTTTATTTATTCTGCGAATAAAAACCAGTAGAAAAAATAAGAGTTGTTTTATTGCAAATACGGCAAGTATACATTATATCATAACATAACAGTAGTATTAAATTTTCCCGACTATTTGCATCTTTGTGACATTATCTTGAAGAGCATAATTATGGCTTCTTACTTTTGACCTTATAATCGAATTCCCCTTTGACTAAAAAATTAATTGCAGATTTCATAAATTATCATTGTGAAGTTACGTTATTCAATGAATCTATTTGTCTGTGAAATTCGTCACATTTTTTAAATATTTTTAAATCCGGTAATTGAACTGCTCTATAATTTTATACCGTTGTACGCGGAATTTTATGGAGAATTCAAATATGTAATAATATACAGGGTGTCCCATTTGAAAAAATGCAGTAAATTACATATTCATGAAAAGTGATCACCCTGTACAATGTATTATTTTTTTGACACCTTGGAGTGTATTCTACATAGAAGACCATCTACCTAAAACATTCCTTCAGACAAATTCATTGCAGTTCGACTGCCGGTGTAGCAAAAATACGCCAAACATAACCTCATTTTGACAGTTTATTGACATTTACACAAAAACCGTTGAGATTAAAGCTATAAGACCTCTATAATATTTGAGTCAGAATTTCATCGCAAATCGAAATATGTAATAATATATGGGGTGTTCCATTAAAAAAAATACAAGTTTGTGTTGCCACTGAATTATGGGACAGCCTGTGTATGTTAAATTATTTTCGGAATATGCTCCTTAAAATTCTGTAACAGATGGCTGAAAGAAATTTCCATTTACTAGACACAAAGACACCTAAAAGCTACTAGCCCCTTTCGGTGGGACACCCTGTATATATATATATATATATTTATGTGTCACACCTATAACTTAGAAAATAATGGACCGATTTTGATTTTCGCAAGTGGCTCGGACAAGTTCATTAGCCAGGAAAATCCGCCGAGGTTTTCCCGGATAATTTTGTGTTTTCTTTCAAAAAAAAATCGAAAAACATTTATATCTCAGGAATGAACAAAGTAAGGGTAACCAAATTTCATACGCGAGTTTATATCATTATAGGTAAGTTACCCACCAAAATTTAGCTCTGTAGATTAAAGGCATTTAAAGAAAAATAAATTTGGGTTTTCCTCCAAACGTCAAAAGTCGCGATTTTTAACGTCAAAATTGGTAATATTTAGGCAATGAACCTGAAACTAATATGAGCTATGGAAGAAAAATGTCTCAAGAATAATGTTTTACAAAGCCTGAAGTCTTAGTTTCAATCGTCATTGTCCTTCATTTTACTAAAATATTCCCAAAAAATTCACTTCAAATAGACCCTTTCTCTGATGCTTTGGCTGTCGGTTTAGTTAAGTTGATGCTTTCGCTGTAGGTTTAGTTAAGTTTATGGTTTAACGGTCTATAATTTTTAGCTAATTTTCGTAGAACAAATTCGTTACTGCATTTTAGCATTTTTTTTCGAAATATGATGCATGTTTGTAAGAAAAAATCTGGACGCAGTAAGTGCGTTTTGGTAGCAAATTTTCATTATATCCTCCAAATTTCAATAACTCATTTGCTATTAACGTAAGTTTTGTTGGTTAGGAAACCAACATTTAACTGTATTTTCGGAAAATGTTTGTATAAACGCATCAAGGGCGTTTTGGTTGCGAATTTTCATTAAATGTTTCAAATTTCAATAACTCAATTTGCTATTAACCTAAGGTTCATTGGCTAGGAGACCATTTTTCTCAGAAACATTTAAAGTTTATTTTCCGAAAATTTTTGTACATTTTCAAATAATTATTTTGATAAAATATGATACATTGTTCCTACTATATAGGTTATACCGGTAACCAAATTGATGCCTGCACACATTAGAGCGATATATTTGTAATTAAAACCATTTTTACGAAAATTCACTTCCATAACGCACTTGCTGCGTCTACTTTTTTTTAACTGAAGTATTTGCTGAAAGCAAACATAATGCGTTTGAGATCGCTGTCAGATGTGAGGTCACAATCATAAATAGGGCTTTCTCCTATTTCAATTCGATGTCAATGGCACTCATACCTTCAATGTTTCCTTTTTAGTCCTATAATTGTGGTTGCTGCTCTTCTATACAGATTATCTAATAGAAGCGTTTCTTTTGATGGTAATTTTGGGTGTAAAAAGTTTTATTCGTTGTTTGTTCTTTATATATAAGCCTGTATTATGCCACCTAAAGAGGAAAAGAAACACATACACGCCTGGTAATATTTGATTTATCTACATCAAATAGGAATCCATCGGGTGCACTGTGTCTGCGTGCAAGCATCAACTGTATAATATTAATCTTGCGGGGATATATCTCCATTCATACATAATTCAGTGTAATCTCACAATGGGGAATCAGTTTTACTGCAGGAGGAAGAAAAAGAATGCAGACAGTCAAAGAATATATCGTGACGAAGGTAAACTGCAATGCTAGAAATTGTGGGTTGTATTTCTTGCGACAGGGGATAACTCTGGCTGTGAGATAAGGTAGGGAATTTATACTGCTGTCGAACGTTGTTATCGAGATGAAATTGTCTTTCCTTTTAAAATTAGAGAATACTTTTCAGCAATTGTTTTCTGCCAACTTGTACATGGAAAGATTTGATCAGAGTTATGTGCTTGTAAATTTGTCCATAATTATTTTCAGTGCATACTAATATCAACCGAGGTTGTGGCATTGTGTTTGAGCACGTTAAATATCTGCGTCTTTCGGAAGAGGCGTAAAGCCGTCGGTCTCGTCTACCATGCGATGTAGACTACGTTAAATATCATTACCCTCCTTACAGAAAGAAAGGGATTCAGCAATATTTCCAGGTCAATTAGATGAAGCTGCTCACTGGCGTCGGTGAGGAAACAAAACGACGTTGAAGGAACAAAAGACACATAAATTTGACGATTGGGTTCGTATTACCATACGAACGCCCCCTTGGTCGCTCAGACCATGGCATGGTCATTGCTTCCTGCGCAATGCAACCCGAGGTCACACAGTCATCACACCCACGTTTGGCACTACTTTTCCTCATTTCCATGGGCGTCTGTCTGCTTCTCTCATCCTGACCCCTCGATTATCTCACAAAACATCACCGAAACCATCCAAGCTGGCATGGAGTTATTTATTCCACGTATACAGAAAACCTCTTTAGGCACTTAAAAGCCCTGGTTCTCTAAATCCTGTGACAAGGCCATACTTGAAAAGGTCAAAGCTCACAATCCCAGTCAAGAAAACCGTCAAGCATTTAACGACGCAAGAAACCGCTATGTCCGCATTTTTTCTGAGGCAAAATACTCGCTTAATAACCACATCAAAGACAAAGTCCTCACAAGCTCCAACGGCAGCAAACCCTTCTGGACTCTTGCTAAATCTATTAGGAATAATTTCTGCAAGAGCACGTTCCCACCTATTGTCTCAGGGGATAAAATTGTTTCTACCGCCCTGAGCAAGGCTGAACTTTTTGCCTCGTTGTTCGGCTGCAATTCTACTCTCAACCCACCTCCAAATGTTCAAACACCAAAAGTCCCCAATGTCGCGCATAAAATGACGAATATCGCTTTCAAAACGAAAAAGGTACAAAAGATGCCCTCTTTTCTTAATACCAGGAAAGCCTCTGGCCTTGACGAGATCTCAGCAATTGTTCTCAAAAAATGCGCACTAGAACTTGCTCCTGTCCTGACTCGTCTGTTTCAAACATCTTACAATAAAGGCATATTCCCTAGTAACTGGAAAACTGCTCGAGTACAACCCGTCCCCAAGAAAATATCCAAAGCGCTTCCTAGCAACTACAGGCCTATTTTTCTCCTTTCAGTCATCTCTAAAGTAATGGAAAAGTATATAAACACCGAACTACTAAAATTTCTTGAAAAACACAGTCTAATCCACGACAGGCAGTATGGATTCCATCAGTGCAGATCAACTGCCGACCTCCTTTCCTTTGTGACCCATTCTTGGAACAAGTCTATGGAACTATATGGTAAATCCCAAATTGTCGCTCTAGACATATCCAAAGCATTCGACCAGGTCTGGCACGCAGCGCTGCTTAATAAACTTCCGGCCTATGGTCTACCATCAAAACTCTGTACCTGGACGGCAAATTTCCTCTCCAACCGGAGCATTTCTGTTGTCGTGGCCATTCCTCTAAACTGTATCCAATTAATGCAGGAGTTCCTCAAGGTTCAGCTCTATCCCTTACTTTGTTTCTTCTCCTCATCAATGACCTTGTCTCTAGCACATCCAACTCAGCACCCTTCATTCAAATATACAATATTCTAAGTCTCTTTAGCCCAATTAGATGAGGATCGCCTGGAGGGTTCTGTCTCTGTGGGTCTCCAGAAAATATTAGACTGGGGAAGTAGAAATCTTGTAAAATGTAACTCCACCAAATCTCAGTCTTGCTTTATATCTCATAAGAGATACACTAGTCCTAGACCCATCACAATAAACCAAGTTATTCAAAGTAATGAGTCCTTTTCACTTGTTGGCATTTCTGTGGTTCGAAATCTCAATTGGCACCAACATGTCACATCAATTGCAGAAGCGGCTGCTAAGAAATTAGGTTTCCTCTTCCGGGCTCGCAAATACTTTTCACCGGCTAATCCCTGTAACCTTATATACTTCACAAATAAGGCCAAGCCTCGAATACTGCTCCCACATCTGAGGTGCCGCTGCCGCTTCTACACTCGCTATCTTGGACTCCATTCAGAAGACAGCTATACGTCTCATCGGTGACCCTACGCTCACCCAAAGACTGTCATCCCTTGCCCATCGACGTGCCCTTGGTGACCTCTCTCTCTCTTTTATAGATAGCTGCACGGGCACTGCTCGGGGGAGCTTTCTTCCATAGTTCCTCCACCTACTGCCCCCAACAGATATAGCAGGGGAACAGAGCGAATACACCCTTTAACTGTCTAGGTCACCAGACATAGAACATCTTGTTATGCCCGATATTTTGTCACGAGGGCTTCCAAGTTGTGGAATTCCTTGCCGGCTCATGTTTTTCTTTCTCCTCCGAACCTCCAAACCTTCAAGTCCAGAATTAACAAGTTGCCTCTTTGCTCCTTGTCGACACCCACGGTACGATAGTATTTAGGCTGTGAGCCCTCGTGGGAAATATTTTTTTTTTTAAATAAACATAATGAGCTTCGCATATAACTACAAATTTGTTTTAAAAAACCTTTTCTGTTGTTTATTGTTTGCAAAACCTGTATAGGTTAACCACCGAAGCAATTAAGAAAAATACCTGCCACATTTATAATTTGGTAGGTACATAACCTTTCTAAATAATTAATTTTTTTCTGAAAAACTTTTGTAGCTGTAATGAAATTTTAAACACAATTTTTTTAAGAGACTTGCATTATTTACATATTATACCTAAGACCAAATTTTAATTTTCCAGCTCCATATAAGATATATATATATATATATATATATATATATATATATATATATATATATATATATATATATATATATATATATATATATATATATATATATATATATATAATCGCTAATGGGGACTCTAAAACCGTTTTCCAAGGTGCATTTAAATTTAAACAATTAGTTTTAATAATAGATCTTACTAACCGTGTACATTTCTTATGAAAATGCACTACTATAACGCACTTGCTGCGTCCCGAACTTTTTTATAATAGTGTGGCTACTTTTACGTGTTTTTTTTTTCGATTTTTACGAGTACTTACTTGCTCTATATTTTTTTTGGTGTAGTTTCTCAGTGTCAATTTTCCTGGTGGCTCTGCTCGTTAACTTTTTTTAACTTGAGTTGTAATCTTGCATATAGGTCAGTGAACTATTACATTCAGGTCGTTACTTTTTCTAATTAAAAACTCTGCTGACTTATATTTTTAATATTCCGTTATATTAAATAGATTTAGGTTTATTCCATGTGAAAATGTTTAAGTTCATCGTATCGCATTTTGATGGCATTGTGTATCAAATCGTTGAAACTTACTTGAAACTTAAGCAGGTTATTACTGTATATAAAACCGCAATGGTAACCTTAAAACAAAACATTGCAACCTGCAATACACCACTCCTCTGCGGCGTTGACGATATCGAAAGAGCAAGGATTCAGGGGAAACGTGTACCGCATCGATGCGTATTTACGGCCCGTGAAACACTGAAACGGCATCAGGGATGCCAACTCTCCAACTTTATAAATAAAAACTTTATATATACTGTGAAATACTTTACTCGTTTAAATGGTAATGCAGTATAGAGAGTGAGGCAAATACTAAAATCCATCAGCATTCAGAACTGTATATTTCATTAGTTACTTCGCTTGGTGAAACAATGCGACCACCGCACGACGTCCCTATGAAAAGTATTTCCATTTTTATTCAGTTTGCTAACAAACTTTATGATAATGGCGCACTGAATTTTATAAAGTGGATGTTGTAAAACGTTTTAAGGTAGTCGTTTTTATTGCTACATGACGACTGACGTCACTCGAAAGCGACTGAATGGTAATTTGAATGTATCATCTAGTGACATTTTATTAGTGAGTTTATCCCCTGCTTCTGTGGGGTCAGGGTGAAAATTAGACGCATGGAATTAGATATGTACCAAATTCTAAAAATATAGGCAACATGGTTTGGTCTGTAATAAATTACGAGATTTTGTCTTCGATAGGTCGACTGGTTCGCTCTGCGCTTATTCTCACGTATAAACATAAATTCATAGTAGGCTACGTTCGCGCTCTATGGATGGTATTTAAATATTAGAATTAATGGATTATCAATTAAATCTATTATACGTAATTTTACAATTTCTAAAATAATTTGTCCGAAATGTAAATGATATTTTGGCTGTTCTGCAGCTTGTAACCGTCCTTAAACAAAACTACTCGTGACGTGGTATATGGTGATTGACCTCAAGTGGATTTGAATCTGCTTGATAGTGAGGTCACTTTTGCCTATCAGCCCTACTCTAAAAGCATCTATCTATCAGATTATTATTATTATTACGACTAGAAACACTTTAGGAGGTTGACAGGTGTCGATATGGTTTAATACTCACGCTCTTTTCTGTGTTGCTCTGCCTGGAGTCCTATATTTATGAGCGCCCCAGGCTAGGGCCTGGTTATATAAAATTTAAGGAATCTAGATAAACGATAATTAGAATTTATTAATTGTGTTGCTGCCAAACGGGAGAGATATTAGAGAGGAATTTTTCGTCAGTTAAACAGATATGTTAATGTTAACAATTTTATTAAATTTATTCATATAAATAAATTTGGGATAGCGAAAAAAATCAAATTAACATGGTTGGCGAATTTGAAATAAATATTAACTCTTACACAAATAAATATCAGATAAACGGCAAGAGTTCCAAGAAATTATCATTTCATAAAGCAGGTGACAAAATAATAAAATAAAATAGTCCTAGTTTACAAAAAGATATTAACATTACACATTTGAGGTATAGTAAAGATCAAATGCTGCATTTCACAGCTTAAAAGCAAATACAAAATATTATTTAAATTGATTGACGTTCGTCAATCAGTTCAGTTGATTTTTCAAAAAATTAGCTGGCCAGTCCTTTGATTGAGGCTCCGTTTAAGAAAAACATTACTATGTGAAATTTCTACCTTAATGATTGTCAATGAAAATATTAAGAAATGTACAGGTTAAATATTTTACACACAAAAATCTGCTGATTACAATTTCAAGTACTATGTATTTAAATTCATAATATTGACAAAATTCTAAAGAATAAAGTGGAAATGTACACTTGCCCTTTTTTTAGACACCTCACTGACACAATTTAAGTTCAAACTTGATCATGTTACTTTGAAAATTTAAATTGTAAAGGTTCAAATAATGGACTGCTGCATGAAAGGTTTTGTTTGTTCCACACAAATAAATAAAGTTTCATCGACTCACCAAGTCCTGACACCTGGGGTTACCTGTTGAACCTTTGAAGATGCTCTCCAAGTAAAGTCAACCATCAGAGCTTAACATAGGCTTACCAATTTCAATACGAGAGGGGAGGTTGGAGAGAAGAAGTGGTACTTTCCATAAACGTTTATTGGGCTGGTGGATTTTGTTGCTCCAGTACTGGAGGAGACAATTTAGCCCCTAGCTTTAAATGAAAGAGCGTCTCATGACGCTGTCCGGTAACAATTTGACTAAAATCCCTCTACAGCAATTAAAATGTAAATTGGCTCAAGTGAAAATTATAATGCCAACTGATTCCGAGCTCGGTAATAATCATAAACTCTTTCTGATTAACGTGAGAAATACACCAGGTCGGTTAACAAAGGATTACTGCTTAATTCGAGTTTTTCTGTCAAACACGTCGTTAGTTTAAATTCAAATACCGATCAAGTGATATTAAACAATCACTGACAACTGTTGTTAGATAGTATCGACAACAAAAAGGAATTTTATCACCTTTTTTAAGATAATTATTAGCCACGCTAATTAGAATGATGTTAACTTGTCAACAGCCTATCTCACTCTCTCCGAGGTAGCGTCTTGTGCGTTCAGATCTAACCCTTTTCCCTTGACGCCTCACATCCCCTCGTCTACAATTCAAGGTTTTCTCGGGAATATTTGTTAAACGACACCAACGGTCGTTTTAGTTGACATCATCCACACGGAAAAATACAGATAAAGTCGCAACGATATTAGCTATGTATTTCACAGCTCTGCATAAAAAACGTAACGTCTTTTCACTAGTCGAATTTTCCCTGCCTTTGTGTTGCAACGAGCCCTAACTTGTTCATGGATTTCTATTGAAATCTTTCGAATATTCATAACGTTTATTCAGTTCTTGGAAATATTCTTCCAGCAAAATGCGACGTAATTTTCCTTGGCAAACATATATTGAATTTTAACGTACAAATTAGAAATGCAGTAAAGGGGTTTACGGTACTTGAAGATTTAGCAACTTTTCATCAAAATAATTTTGAAATCAAAACATGAATTGACTTACAGATATTGGATTGTCGGATATTAATTAAGTCTTTTACGGGTTCCTCTTGAATATTTAAAGTAGTAGCGTACCGCAATCGGTTCAAGCTCTGTAGCACTTATGCACCAACCGACAGTGATATGTCGTAGTCATAATGCAAAATTAGGCTTTCTATAAAATGCATAGGGAATTAACAAAAAGCCGGCAAAACGCGAGCGAGCAAACAAAGCAATTTTTGTTAACTACCAATTCAGGTAAACTGATAAAATGCCGGCACAATGTGAGCACAAGCATAAATATTTCTTTCTGGCTGATTATTTTCAGACATATTACAATTTGCCGACAGCCATGTAGTCAAAACCAAAAATATAACTTCCCCGAGAAAGTTCGCGTCAACCAGGTTTACCGAACATAACCTAAAACGTGCTAAGCTAAAATCTGGTTGTTGTTTTGTTGTTTGTCCATTTAAAAGTGCGTTCAAACACATAAAAATTAGCGATTGCCGCGAAAAAGTGCAAAACGAGAATGACAAACGAGATTTAGAAGTTAGCAAAGTGCAATTCAACGAGAAGCTACAAAAGTTTGATGGCGAAAGAGTGAAGGAAGATGTAATTAAAAAGTGTTGGACGGCTGATAGAGTTAAAGAAGTCACGGAAGACATCAAGAATGACAGATAAGCTGTTTGAACGGGTAACAAAAAGACTAATAAGCAGTACCATCCAATGAGAGAATACGATGTTTTGTCTGTCGGTGTTGATAAACATCTAGTGGCAAAACGTAGTTCTCTTGACCAACCTAGTGTTTACATAATACCCATGGAACAGAACTTTGATGAGTTGTTGAAGTGTCACCGAAATACAAGACATGGCGGGAGATATAAAATGCTGTTTGCCTTAAAAAAAAATATATCACGTTCCCATAAGAACGATCGAAATTTTCATTTCACTATGCAAGGAGTGTCTACTTAAAAAATGGCTATCCCACAAGAGATATGTTGTGGGTCCAATTCTTTCTAAAGATTTTAATGTTCGCGGCTAAATAGACTTGATAGATTTTCAATCTACCACTGGTGGGAAGTATAAATGGCTTCTCAACTACCAAGACCATGCAACAAAATTTTTGCATCCTCGCCGTTGACAAAACAAATGTGCTGCGGACTTGGTTATGGAATTTTGACAACATCTTTACTAACTTCTGTACTGTGGCAGAAAATTTCCTCAAGGGATCATTGGAAGGACTCCGTACGATGCATTATTTTTAGCCGACCCGAAACTTGAATTAAAATCAACAAACCTGCCAAGAACTTGAAGATGTAATGCATTCTTCACAGACAAAAAACACTGAAGAGGAGATGCAACTGGGTAATACAGAAGAAATTGAGAGTGAGATTGCAAGTGATACTTTTATGTATTGTTGTGCATGCAGTGGCGAAATGACAGAACAATCTATTGGCACTGGTGAGATTATTTAATTTAATTAAGGAGGCATAACTATCTAAGCTGTGGTTATTTTAAAATTATATTGTAGTAATCCCAACGCATAAAGAAATTAAATACAAAGTTGCAAAAAATGCAGCTGTTGGCCTGGGTGGCAACCAAAATGTTTGGCTAGCACAAAGTTTTATCCAACGATTAGTTTGATACACTGTAAATAGTAATGCTATATTTGCAGAGTTACGAGTGGGCGACCTTTAAAGAGGTCACTTTAGTTTCAAAAGAAAAACCCACTCACAGCTGAATAAACGGAATTTAACAGACAAAACAGCAAAGTCGGGGTTTTTGAGTAACAGCCGTCGAAGTATGTTGTCTTGGGGAAGAACCTCCGGTTGTCAGAGAATATGACCTGATCTTAAGGAGAGGTTAATTGCAGGTACCACGCCTCACCTAAAAATTTGAAAAATGCATTTGATTTATTTAAATTTAAACATATTTAGGTATATGTTATTTGGTTATGGTAATAATTATACAACAATTGACCATAAGCTTGTGCTTGTAACAGACACAATTTTAAAAACGGATGATTTTCTAATAAACCTATCAAAATACTTGCACAATGTCACTCCAATATGTCCGATTTAATCTTCCATTTCCCACTTTTCACTCCATAATATTTGATATCGTTCATCGTTTTTGGGTTATTTCAATTTTTGGCAACGTCTCACATTTTTGGCCCATATCACAAACACATATCACAAATTGTGATAGGGCGTTTATACTAATATATAGCGGACCCCATGGAAATGATACATTCAGAGAGCTTTTTGTTTGTATTACTGGTCGAAAAAAGCGAGATGCCATATACAGGCCGCTCTCAAATAGTGGCTGAATTGGAAAAGTTTTCGCATAAGTCTTTTTAGTGTTTCCGTAGAAATAATTTTTTGTAAGATTTTTTTGATATATTGGTAATTAATAATAAATGTTTAGTAAGTTGTTGTTAAAAAATTTGTCGAATTTTTGTCAAATATATAATTTAGAGAAAGATCCTGAAAGCAATTTCTGTAAAAATAAATGGTGCATTTTTATAAAACAAATTTTTGCGAATTTTCATATATTTTTTTCCATTTTGGTCCTAAAGCTGTTAATAATTATATCTCGGCAGGTGCCAACTTCAATAGCTTGAAGTGTTCGCCAGGTAAATCGGACCAGTTTTTTCTGGAACTTTTTAAGTTGATCTTCGGGAAGTGTTTGTAATTTTTGAAACAAGAAAGCTTTTTAATGAAATATGGTACATTGTTAGTACTATATAGGTTATACTGCCAACCAAATGTCCTATTAAACACAAGACATATTTGCCATTAAAAACATTTTTACGAAAATTTGCTACCATAACGTACTTGCTGCGTCCAGACTTTTTTTTAACTGTTTTGACTTCTGAAGAGCTAGAATCCGTAGGGACGATGTTTAATATTTCTCTGGTGTCACCTCTCATCTGTATTTGGGGTTTTCTGCTACGTTGATTCTAATACAACATTGATAAACTCAGTCTGCTTATTGAATCCAGTTTACAATTTTTTCTGCAGGGTTCATGACATTGCCAGGGTCACTTATCAAAAATCCCATGCTTAAATGTTGTTTAAATCGGGTAGTTTTGATACAACACTATATAAAGAGGTGCATTACGTTTTCATTTTCCCAATACGCAATTTGCATAGATCTTTCATTACAATTAACATTTACCTGATAGTTTTTCATACATAGAAGATTATTACATGCATGAAAATTCCCTCAAAAAATATATGGTGGAGAGCAAAATATTTTTAAAATCAAAAAATTTCGAATTAGAATCGTGTGACGGCGAACGTTCTGCTATTTCTCATGACGTAGTTGGATAATAAATAAATATCGTGTTTACTTTTGCCTAATCTAATGGTATGATAAGTCTGGTCGCTTGTTTCTCACCATAGTCGTGAATTTTTTTCGTTTATTGTGTCTATTACAGTTAAATAGTGTAAAGTGTGCGTAATAATATGGAAGACAATGGTTTTCAACGGGCGCAATGAGACAATTTGCCAGGAATTGGCCCATTTATGATGACATTATTCTTTTTTATAGAATGATATTGTCTGAATTAATGACAGATAATTAATAGGAGCAAACCCATTATTTACTAGTGATGGGTCGTTATTTAATTGCCGGTTATTTTTAAACGGTTGTCGAGCCACAACTGTAACCACCAGTTGTGGATTTATAAAAATAACTGCTTACACAATAACGCTTTTTACACTAAACTAGAATTCGGAGTCGTACCTGTTTCAGTTCCACTGCAACTAGGCTCGATGAATAGACATCGGTTTTCATCGGCAACTGTTAAATTTAACTATTTAACGGGATGAATGGACATGCGACTGGGAATGAAATAAATATGTATGGGTATGCTATGCAGTATACAGCCAACACCTCCTGGTGGTGTTGATAGAGCAGACTTTACTTCATAACATATTACTTAACACGTTACTTATACTAGTGTGCTCGCTCTCTCTCACAGCTTTGGGAATGTAGGATACTCTCGATAGATTATCCAGTTCAAAATAACAGCGAAATAACTGAAGCTGTTATTATAACGGTTATTATGAAATAACGTTAACGGCTATAACTGTTAACAGAAAATAACGGTTTTTCCCATCACTAATATTTACGTTAATTAATAACCATAATTTATGCCCGTTGTTAATACTAAGAGTAATATGTAAAGTTAATACTTAATAGGTATGTACAGATAAACATACCTTGACGACATGAAAATTACAACCTTACTTAATAACGTATGATAAGCATTTTAACCTTATATTACTAATATTCATTTTTAAAATGAGGCTCCCAAATTTAAATGGTCGTCATAACAATATAAGGCGGTTTTTTCAGATTACTGTTGATTTTAGCATATTTAAAAAAAATCGCTAATGAGGAGATCTGTGGTTATATATATATATATATATATATATATATATATATATATATATATATATATATATATATATATATATATATATATAACCGACGATAACTCAATAAGTAATGGACCGATCTTGATCAAGTTTGGTAAGTACCTTCCTTTTCCAAGTGGCTTGAATAAGTGTGTTAGCCAGGAAAATATGACTAGGTTTTCCCGAAAAAAGTTGTGTTTTCTTTCTAAAAAATGTATATCTCCAAAAGTAACAAAGTCAGAGCAACCAAATTTGGCGCGCCTGTTTGTACTATAAAGTGTGAACACTGTACCAAAATTTAGGTCTCTATCTTAAAAAACGAAGAAGTTATGGGCCGTTAAAGAAACAAAGTTTGGAGTTTCCCTCAAAACGTCAAACGCGCAATTTGAAACGACAAAATTGGTATTGCTTAGGCAAAGAACGTGAAACAAATACGGATGGTGAAAAGAAAATGTTGCAAGAACGGTGTTCTGCGAACCTTTAAGTTTCAGATTCAACCGTCACAGCCCTTTATTTTACTAAAATGTTTACAGAAAATTCATTTCAAATAGATCCTTTCTCTGAT
Organism: Tillus elongatus; assembly: GCA_964006375.1. Lineage (NCBI taxonomy): Eukaryota > Metazoa > Arthropoda > Insecta > Coleoptera > Cleridae > Tillus > Tillus elongatus. Next base: position 22,579,235 of record OZ023268.1, on the reverse strand, counting down.
GCTTGGGCTGTCGCTTTAGTTATGTTGATGCTTTCACTGTAGGTTTAGTGAAGTTTATGATTTAACGGTCTATAATTTTTAGCTAATTCTCGTAGAACAAATTCGTTAATGCATTTTTGCATTTTTTATCGAAATATGATGCTAGTCTGTAAGAAAAAATCTGGACGCAGTAAGTGCGTTTTGGTAGCGAATTTTCATTAAATCCTTGAAATTTCAATAAATCAATTTGCTATTAGTGTAAGCTTTGTTGGTTAGGAAACCAACATTGAACTTTATTTTCGGAAAATGTTTGTATATTTTCAAACAGTAAGTAATTTTGATAAAATATAGTACATTGTTTCTACTACATAGGCTATACCGTTAATCATATGGATGCCTGCTCGCATTTGCTATTAAAACCATTTTTATGGAAATTCACTTCCATAACACACTTGTTGCATCCAGACTTTTGACAATGTTTACATGTTTTCAAACAATAAAGTTATTTCGATGAAATATGGTACATTGTTTTTGCTATATAGGCAACCAAGTTTGATGCCTGCTTTCATCAAAGAAAGACATATGCTATTAAAAACATTTTAAAGAAAAATCGCTATCATAACGCACTTGCTGCGTCCCGAACCTTTTTCCTTTCATCCCGCTTTATAACTTTGCACCATTACTTTCTAATTGGAGCAATAAAAAAATAGTTTCTCTAGAATTTTTTTAGTCGTATTTGTAGACATTGGTACTATATAGTACCTATATAAGCTTTATTTGCCATATTATCAAATAAAATCACATGCAGAAGCCAAAATTCAATCAATAACTTGCTTCACAGGATGTAAACTCAGGGAAGCAAGTTCATTGTTGACTATTGTACTGTCCCGTGACGTCACAGATCATGGCGGCAAAATAGTGGTGTTTGAAATAAATTATGAAACTCGCATTTTCAAATATTTTTTGCATCGTAATTTTTGTAGTATGTGAAATCATCTTTGTGGGATGACTATCATATGTGATAACAAAAAAAACATGCAATTTGTGTATTAGTTCTTATAGAAATGCGACAGAAAAACAAACTTACTTATTTTATATTATTAAAAATCCCTATTCTGATAAAATGCTTTCAGTATAAGATTTCTCATGTTGTTATGCAAGACTTTTAGAAAATAACAATTATCCTTGTCTCTTCACATGGCACTTTCCCATCGATGACGGGGCGTCGTAAGTTCGGTCGAGCATCGAGCGGCTGCTCTGACTAGGGACGGACGAATATCGGATTTGGATTAAAGCCCCTCGAGACTAAACATTAGATCGCTCCTACTTTAAAACAAATCCTGGTGGCAATGAAAATAAATGACTGTTTCCTCTATTGGGCGGGCCGTTTCATTTCCTGGTTATTTCACCAGTTTATGCATCGGTGGAATCAGGAAACTGCACAGGGAGTCCCAGCATGCATTCGGGAAGGTTTCTCTCTGTGTGTGTGTGTCCTGGTGCGTATTTTGAAGGTCCGGCTTTTCAAACCGGCTGCAGTTCATGAAAGGAAAACATGTATATAGTATGTGTTATTAAGCCGTGTTAAAGCTCAACTAAAAAGCTTATTTGCTATGAAGCCGATACTCAACGCTTTTGAAAATATCCAAACTTTTTGTGATAAGCCATACAGAAATTAGGAGGAACTGAATCAAGAACTTAATAGTAATCATGTAGTGTTTGTATACGTTACACTCTATGCATCGTGGTTGGAGCATGGTTCCTATTATGTGTGTGTGTGTTTCGTTTCTTTAACGTCGGCCTATTTTCGCTACTATGGACAATCACCGACGCCAGGGAGCAGTTTCACCTCACTATCATGGAAATTTTGCCGAACCCCCGCCTTTCTGTAAGGAAGATAGGGATCTTTAACGTGCCCAACATCGCATGGACACGAGACTGACGGCTTTACACCCCCTTGTAACAGTATAAATTGGATAGCTAAACAACTAAGCTAATTTGGACGTATGTGTGGTTCCTCCTCTGCTTTGCACAAATAATTATTGGTGACGACCGTGGCTATTTCTTCTGGATATCCCTCGTATAAGGAATAGGATTGAGATCTTTCGTTAAATTATTTATATTTGTACTACCCCTGGTATATCGTGCCGGCTTACACGCTTGCGTTGCCGTTGCCGGTAGTTCGAAAAGGGTCCGCATGTTGAGAGGGATAGATGGCTGGGGACGTATGGAATGCGAGTGAGAGCGAAGGTGTGGCGGTATCTGCTTTCAAGTAGGAGAAGTGGATGCGCCGGAGAGATTCTCCTGGTACCGGAGAGATTTGGTTGGTCATTGTGGAAGTTAACACGTGGTTCGTTCTGAGAGGCAAGTTGGATATTAATTATCCCCCTTGGTGGATTTAAATTGCGCTCAGAACACATCTACAGTCTTGTTGGTGATATCGTAAGTTGCGTAATTGATGTTGAAGGCTGTAGATACACCCGTTAAGGGGATTTAAGGACCACATTGGTGTTGTCACGTGTTGGAGTTCGTTTCCCTCTTTGGAGGTAAGAAATCATCCTCTCTCATACCTATAACACCTTTAGCATTCCGTTACTTGTTGTTTTTAGGGTCCTTGTGCCGGCTAGCTTCTCCTTGTACCGGCTGGAAGAATCCTTGTACCGGATAGCAATCCTTGTGCAGGGTAGTCCTTGTACCGGCTGGATACTGCTTGTGTTAGGCAGAAATTATTGTATCGGCCAGTTTTTGTGTTGGGCAATACCTTTGACAAATTCGCATATCGAAATTTTGGTGGAATAAGTCTCACATGGATTAGCGAATTTTTATGTACCGAACGAAGTATATGGCTATTGAATTAAATTCCTGTCAGCTGGGAAATCTGGAATTTAGGAATTAGGATCTCAGTGAGAAGGTCTTCCCTTTCGTTGTCGCATTGCCGTACCGTTGTTGCATTATTCCCGTGGTTGCAGTCCCGTACCCCTAAAGGCCTTGGTTGGTTTGGAAATTGGTGGTAATTAGATGGCCTAGAAGTTCAGGAATTTCAAGTAAGAATTTTCCGTTTTGTGATAACGAATAAAGTGATAAGAGACAATCTTGATAAGTTACATTTTTAAATATTCATCTGTGTTAAATTTGCTAAAATCGAACTGAGTTTATTTTATTTAAACTTCACTAAATGTGGTACAGATTTTTATAAGACCATTATTAATATAATTGCTTCACTTTTGATAGTACCATTAGTTATCATATATTGTTAGCGTTAGTCAAGCTTATTGATTATTCTTTGGGACTTGATCTTTAATCAGGCCACTTACCGTAATTAACGTGTAATTAAGTAATATTTGGGGAAAATAAGTTGTGAGCTTTGCGTGCACGAAAAGTGGAATTTTCCATAGAACAACTATATTTGTAGGACATTCATACATACCCAGTAAAGATCTTGATTATTTGGTAGTAAGCCATTTTTGTGATATTATAGAGACTTATTATTATTTTTAGATCAGGATTTTAGAACAACTTTTAATAAATTCTTGTATGCCAAAGAAGCTTAATAAAAGCCCTTATTTCATCATATTTTAGATGTGTTTTGGTTTTGTGTTTGTGTTTTCTTTTCAGGGCTGTTGATAGATTGGATCATTACCGTTATCTTTATTTGTGGGTCTATGAGACCATACCGTTCCGAACTTTAGTTTGTGTTATCGTAATTACATCTCCCTTGTAGCTTCCTGTGCTCGATTGTGGTTGGCTATAGTTGCCAGTGTGATCCAAGAATTCTTGGTTGTGTTGGATCTGGGCAAGGAAGCATATTTGTGAACATCTTATTAGAATATCCGGGAGTGGAGGTTAAACAATCAAGTGGCGCCCCTAATTAACATCTTATTTTAACCCACGCCCATCTCCACTGTATAAAAGCTGGCGGCCCTCTAACTTCCCGGTAACTTAGCTTATGCCAATGACAAATTAGATTTGTGGATAGGTTAGGAATTATTTGAGCATTTGTCATCTGGTATAAAAGGAAGCGCGGCGGCGTCATACCCTCCGAAGGGCGGAACGTGCAGACATTCAACTTGCTCAAATACAATGCCGGAACCTTGGTTGATGTTAATGTTACAGTTTCTACTGAAAAGGTGAAGGTTCTTATTCTAACTAGCAGAAAATTTTAGTTGGAATAAATGGGTGCTCTCTTATGTCAAATACTAGTTATAGTAATTTTATTAATTAGTGGTAATTTGGTGTATTTTGCTTAAGTAATTAATTCATATAATAAATAATTCATAGAATGAAAATCCAACAATATTGTGTTAAAATAACAGAACAGTATGGACCTAGCAAGTGCGTTGCTATAGCGAATTTAAAAAAAAAGATCTACGTGGTTGCTTTTTTTTTGTATAAAAAAACACGTAGATGTATTTTGTATTTTGTGAAACAAAACTGAAGGGACGGCAATGGACAACTCATTCTCTCCATTCATTGCGGATCTTTTCATTAGTAAATTAGAGACGGATTTAGAAAATGAAAGTGAGTATATTCCTAGAGTATCCTTTCGTTATGTGGATGATAATTTTTGCAGTGGTTAACACAAGAATGTGCAAAGTAGATGATTTTATTAAAATACTGAACTGTCAAGTTGATTCAATAAAAAGTTTCGGGACGCAGCAAGTGGGTTATGTCAGTGAATATTCATAAAAATATTTTTAAGTAGCAAATATGTGTGTTTTTTTTAAGAAAACAGGCATCAAATTAAGTTACCAGTATAACCTATATAGTAAAATCAAGGTGCCATGTTTCATCAAACCAACTTTATTGTTTGAAAATGTACAAAAATTTCCGACAGAAAACTTAAAGTGTTCCCGAAAAAAAAACTGATTCCTTGGTCAACCTTATAGGTTAATAGCAAATTGAGCTCCTCAAATTTGAAGCATTTAATGAAAATTCGCTACCACAACGCACTTGCTGCGACCAGAATTTATTTTCTTACAAACGTGCATTATATTTCGATGGAAAATGCAAAAAAGCAATAACGTGTTCGATTTAAAAAAAAAGAAAATGTATATCCACAACGGCTTATGGGCCAGCCTGTGATTGTAGAAATAATTTTCCGAAAATAAAGTTAAATGTTGGTTTCCTAACCAACAAAACTTACGTTAGTTGCAAATTGAGTTATTGAAATTTAAAGGATTTAATGAAAATTCGCTACCAAAACGCACTTACTGCGTCCAAATTTTTTTTTCCTACAAACATGCATCATATTTCGATAAAAAATGCAAAAACGCATTAACGAATTTGTTCTACGAAAATTAGTTAAGAAATATAGACTGTTAAACCATAAACTTCTCTAAACCTACAGCGAAAGCATCAACTTAACTAAACTGACAGCCAAAGCATCAGAGAAAGGGTCTATTTGAAATGAATTTTCTGTAGACATTTTAGTAAAATAAAGGGCAATGACGGTTGAAGCTGAAACTTAAGAGTTCGCGGAACACTCTTCTTGCACCATTTTCTTCTCAGAATCCGTATTTGTTTCACGTTCCTTGCCTAAACATTGCCAATTTTGACGTTTCAAATCGCGAATTTGACGTTTTGAGAAAAAATTCAATTTATTTTTCTTTAAATGCATATAACTTGTTTATCTTTGAACCTACAGAGCTAAGTTTTGGTAGATAATTTACCTATCATGACATAAACTGGAGTACCAAATTTGATTGCCCTTACTTTGTTATTTCCGGAGATATGATTTATTTATTTTTCGAAAGAAAACACAAAATTTTCCGGGAAAACCTGAGCCGATTTTCCTGGCTAACGAACTTATTCAAGTCACTTGCAAAAGGAAGGTAAGTTCAAAAAAAAATCATATCTCCGGAAATAACAAAATAAGGGCAACCAAATTTGGTACTGCGGTTTATGTCATGATAGGTAAATTATATACTAAAACTTAGCTCTGTAGGTTCAAAGATAAACAAGTTATATGCATTTAAAGAGAAATAAATTGGGATTTTTCTCAAAACGTCAAAGTCGCAATTTAAAACGTCAAAATGTGTTCTAGGGGCATAATTAGCGCACATTAAAAAAATAATTGAAAATTCAAAAGTCGAGATCTCCTCATTAGTGAATTTTCTTTAAGAAAATTCACTAAAATTCATCCACAAGTTAGAAGTTATCAGTAAACCACCTTTTCTAGATGTACAAGTTATTAAAAATAGTGACTCTCTCGAATTATATGTCCACAGGAAGATAACCACTCTAGATTACATTCCAAATGACTTACATCATACGTTTGCACAAAAAAAAACGACCAGTTTAAATTTTTTACTAAATAGATTCATAAAATTGCCCTTAAGTAAAAGTAGATGTAGTAAAGAATTAGAACGCATTAAAAACGTGGCTATATATATCGGATATTCGGATTGCTTAGTGACAAATTAATTAATAGACACAGAACAAAGAAAATGTTAGCGGAATGCACGATATTCAGGAAAGATAAAATAGAGAAAAAAATGTGTTTTCCCACCTTTTGAATTGCGTATCACAAGGGGTCTCGTGAGCATTTTTAAGAAAGCCGATTTGCAGCTAACTTTTTCGACAAAAAATAATTTAAGAAATTTGTTAGTTAATTTGTTCCCTTAGGGCTCTTCCGCGTCTTTGCCGCCCCGATAGCACCACAGCCTTTGGCTTATTGTGCAAGTTTGTTAGGTAATACCAACGATAAAGATAAAGCCAATGAAATGTCGGGTATCTATGAGGTTGTAACGATTTTAATCTTAAATACGTTGGGCAAGCTAAGAGAACCTTTGAGACTAGAGATCTGGCACAGCTGAGATACAGTATTGTAGACAAGTCAAGCGTGGCACAACATATTTGGGTTAATAACTAGCACATAGGTAAAGAAAATCTGAAACTTATCAAAAAATATTAGGCAGCCAGCGAAGCTAGATGCGTACGAAAGTATTTATATTTCTAAGGCAATAAAAAACAAAAGTCCCTTAAAACGACCTCCTTTGTTAGCGCTCCGTCTTTTGTACGCATAAACATTCCAAAACTTGTCAGGTAAAGTTATAAAGGGAGTTTAAATACACAAAAAATTTTCCTGCGATTTAGTCTGCCTCCCGGTATCGTTCTTTACCTAAGACTCAGTATAAAAGGTGCTGTTTAGTAGTAAGAAGTTGGAATTTTTCATCCTCTGATATGTGTTATGGTGATTTGGGCTTTCCAAAAGTACTTATTTTGCATGATAATTCACAAAAAAATTAAAACTATGTAGAATCTAATTAAAATACAGACGTAAAGCGGTTTTGTGTGGCTTCACAAAAAAAATATTTTGCCCATCGGTACCCTGAAAATTGTAAAGCCACCGAGAACGCCTCTATCACTATTATAAGTATGCAACGATTTCACCGAGTTAGGGCAGAAACAATCTAATTCGCCATTAAAATTGAATTAAAAGTTTTAAAATTCTTCATCTCCTCAGTAGTGAAGTTTTTCTTCAAAAACTTGCTAAAAAATGTATTGGTACTACATAATGTGATCAAATAACGTTATAAGTTGTAATCAAATAAAAGACCAAAAATTTTTTTACCATGTTATGTTAATATTTCACATTAGACATAACAGAAAACGTTTGGATAGAATCGGTGTAGACCAGATCTCTCTTTGGCCCAGTGTTGGACACACCTAGAACTTAGAAACGATCTTCAGTAATAACTGGAGTTACAAATAGCTCAAAAGCTTCTTTTGTGTTGCAGCCATATGCTTTCTTATCAGTCCTAGCGCACCTCTAATAATGTTATGTGGTTGACTTTTATTTTTCTGCTGGAGGTTCCAGACTCCAATCCAGACCACTTGGAGCGATGTAGTTACTCGTTGAAGCAGAGGTCGAATTATCAATATCGGCAGAATACTCGCCAGAAACCAATTCGAAATTTGTGTCCTTTGTGTCATGATTTTGCTTCTAATATATCACTTTTTCCAAACGGCAACTCATCAAATTTAGCTGCCCACTACAATAGTAATTCTTCATAGCCGTCGTTACCAACTCTTACGCTTTTCACATTCTTTTTTAATGCCATTATCATATGTATATCACAAGTTCACATAATGTAACTTTTATTTCAACTGAATGACAATCAGCTGCACCTTACTTTAATACATTCAGTAGTAATGCATGTTTCAACCGGCACAGACACGAACAATTCCGTGCAGCAGCGCATGGCAAAGTATAATAAATGTCAGCCGGATATCAACAAGTCGATACTTGTTTTATAGGAACGATTAGTATATGGGCTTCGGAGGTCCGATTTATGTAAATAATGGATGCTGATGTAAGTACACTTGATGCTTTTGAATCAAGTGAGTGTTACATAAAGATGTGTTTAGAGCATACCTAAATACCTGAGCCGCTTAGAATTATTTCAAATACATTTTTAGTAACCAAAATCTCTCCGGGCTAAGAGGTTCAGTTTATGGATTCTAGCGTTTAGCAAGAGTGTCTCCTTAAAGAAAATCTAGCAAATATTGACTTCCCTTAATCTTAACCCTTAATATATATATATATATATATATATATATATATATATATATATATATATATATATATATATATATATATATATATATATATATATACAGGGTTTTTCACATTTTTAAATAATTTTAGAAGTGTTGCGCTCAATGACGTTTTATAAAAATGTACTGTATATACAGGGTTTTTCACGATAGCCGTGCATTAGAAGTTTATGAAGTTCCCTGATATTCAAAAATTCCAAATTTTGCCAGCGCTCACAATTCGTAATTGTCTTTCATTCTAAACTGTTTTCAAGGTTACATCACTTCCCGTTAGACCGGAAGTAGTCATAAACTTTGCTCATTTAAATAGAATGCCCTATTTTTTATTGCATATTCTAATTGTCCATAAAATTTTGTGAAGATTTATATTAAGCTTTCGTATCACTATCTTTAACTGTTCCAAAGATATTGTGATTTCTCTATATTTCGGTGATTTTGCAACCTTATTTATAATAGTTTGTATTTAACATGTCTTTAAAGATAAAAGGCTCGAATTTTGAATTTCGTTACTTGTGGGAGGGAGCTTTCATATTATGTGCCTTAAGTTTACCTGTGTTTTAGAGTGTTCTAAATTTAGTCACTAACTTACACATATTCAACGTGGCAATTTTTTTTTAAATAGAACACCCTGTATATTATTAAAAATTCGAGTTCTAAATTTAATTCTATACCGGTTTAATATATGTTTTTATATACCCATCTTCAATATGTTGCTTGTTATTAGCATTTTTAGGTAAGAACCTCCTCTTCTAAAGAGTTAGACTACATAACAAATGCAGCTGTGATTGTCAGTCAGATAAAAAAAGTGATATGATTTCATAAAAATATTTGATGTAATTATCAAAAAAAATAATTAAAAACAAATATTAACAATTAACAAAAAACTGAACAAAGACAAATAAAAAATAATAATTTAAATTTAAATGCTACGATCACAATAAATGTTCTACGTGACCACCATCTTGGTCAAGGCACTGCAAACTGCTATGGTTCACCTCATTCGTAGTAGATCTTTTGATTTCATTTGGATCCAAATCTCTAAAAGCTCTAATTACACGATTTAAAAGATCATCTCTACTTTGCACTGTTGTGTCATACACTTGACTTTTTATACGCCCCCAGAGATAAAAATCGGCAGGCGTTAAGTCAAGAGAGCGGGGAAGCCATCTCCAAGGACCGTAGGGCCCAATCCATCTGTATTTAAATAATTGCGTTAAGTGCCAGTACACTTCACCAGTGGAGTGGGCAGGCGCGCCGTCTAGCTGATACCAGCAGCTTTGCCTTATATCTAGTGGTACCTTGCCAGAAAATTATGGACAGATCCCCTTAATAGTTTCAAATACTTTTCACCGTTTACATTTTCTTCGTAAATTTTACCTTATTGTCCATAATAATGCAAAGCACATTAAAACTAAAATTTGTTTGAAAACGTCCTTCTCTAAATATATTCGGGTTTTGACTTGCCCAAAAATGACTATTTCTCCTATTCACAATTCCTTCCTTTCTAAATTTTGATTCGTTGGTCCAGATAATTTTAGAGAGAAAATTCTCATCTTGTTGAATATTCAAAAATATGTGTTCGTAGAATTCCACTCTTTTTAAATGGTCACCAGGTCGACGTTCTTGTAGTACTATTTCTGAATATGGGTGCATTTTATGAGATTTTAATATTCTATGCACAGATGAACTTGATATTCCCAAAGCTTGAGTAGCTGCAGGAATAGAGCTACGCGGGTAAACTTGAAAATAAGCCAAAACGTTTATCTCGTTATCTTCATTTTCAGTTACTGGCTTTGGATCATGTCGTGTAGTTTTGACACTTTCAGTCAATTTAAATCGTTCCTCTATCCTTGAGAATTTTGCTCTAGTCATTGCAGATAGAGTCGGATACCTCTCGCTAAACATCCTGCATGTTCTGCTTACAATCCGATTGCATTCCCCATGAATATAAAATAAATTTAGAATATCCATATTAGAGTACTCTTCATTATTCTGCATTTTTATTGGCTTATTATTTCCATAACGTGAGTAATATATACACACTCAGATTAATTTTAAAATATAAATGAATCTTTAGAATTTATGTGTTATCAAAATTCTGTTTTCTGACAGCCACAGCTGTCTTTATTGTGCAGCGTAATGTATATTCTCTAGAAAAGGAGTTTGTTACCTAAAAAGTCTAGTAGCAAGTTACTCGTAAGAGATAGGTATAGAAAAACTTATATGAAACCGATGTATAATTAAATTTAGAACTCGAATTTTTAATAATATACAGGATGCACCATTTGAAAATAGTGACTTTTGCAACATTGAATATGTGTAAGTTGGTCCTTAAATTTAAAACACTCTGTATGATACAGGTAAACTTTAGGTAGATAATATGAAGACTTCATCCTAGAAGTTATAGTATTCTAAATTCCAGCCTTTTATCTTTAAAAACATGTGAGATACAATGAGGATAGAAATGTAAAAAAATCACAATATCTATGAAATAGCTGAAGATAGGGATAGGAAAGCCTAATATAAATATTCACCAAATATTATGGAGAATTCAATAATGCAATAAAAAATAGGGCATTCTATTTAAATTAGCAAAGTTGACGACTACTTCCGGTCTAACCGGAAGTGATGTGACCTTGAAAATATTTTAGAATAAAAGACAATTACGAATTGTGACCGCTACCAAAATTTCAAAATTTACGATATCAGGGAAGTTTATAAACTTCTAATGCACGGCTATCGTGAAAAACCCTGTATATATAGTACACTTTTATAAAACGTCATTGAGCGCAACACTTCTAAAATTATTTAAAAATGTTTGCACAATATATGTAAATGTAAGCACTGCAACAAATTTTATTGCTTATAAATTCATATAACTTATACAAAAACAGCATGTTAGTGTATATACATGAATTCATTGATTGTAGTTGCCCTTACTTGGCGAAACTGATCCATACTACACACAGACTTGGAGACTACTTCTCTGACTTCACAGTAAAGCCAGAGAAGTAGTCGCCAAATCTGTATGTAGTATGTATATGATTTTCTACGTAAAACTTGTGTTTCTAAAATAACGTAATTCATTTTTTTTTCTTCCAGGTAAGCTTCAAAAAGTATTCCCAATTTTTTCTCTACATTGACACTACATGTAAGTTAATGAACTAAACTACCTATTATATAATTATTATAGAATTTATTTTATAAATCAACCCTTGTGTCTTTCAAAAACATTTAAAAGAAACAAAGACAAACACGACTATAACGAGACCAAAGGCGTCTTCCAGCTCACAGGCAAAGAAGCCTGTTGGTGCCGGTGCCAGAAAAAAACCCGCTGTAGTCATCAGTGGCAACCCAAAAAAAAAAACGTTCTTCAATCCAATAACATAATTTTTTCTTTCTCTTTATCTTTAAAATTTTTGTATATGGTCCACCTTTTAGTGAATTTTCTTTAAAAAGTTTACTAATTAGAAGATATCGGCTTTTGAATTATGAAAAAACTTCTTCAAAGAATGGGAATTATGCCCCCAAGGACCCACATCCAAGGTCAGTTCGATTTTTATATGTATATATATATATATATATATATATATATATATATATATATATATATATATATATATATATATATATATATATATATATATATATATATATATATATATATATATATATATATATATATATATATAGGGTTGCACAATGAAAACGAAACAGACCGATTTGCGACCAGAGAATTTTTTTTACGAAACCCGTAAACACGTCAATTTTAATATTGAGGGGAACATGTTTTGACATAAAACTCAACTTTGTTACATCAACCCCTGAAGGGTGATGATAATAACCCTTCTATTTTAAATAGGGAACATGAGTCGAGTGTTACATCATTTGAAAGTTCTTTCTTTTCTGAATTCAGCACACTAATTTTTTTGGAAGTTTTATCAACTCGTTTAAAAATTATTCACAGTTGAAGATGCAAACACGCATTTCACTCATTCCGATAAGAAATGTGCTGATAGTCAATGTTTTGTTGGTTTGTAAACAAAAAATTGACTATCAGAACCTTTATCGGAATGAGAAAAAAGTTTGGTTTGATACTTGATAGTACTACCGAAAATTAATTTCACAATGGTGTATTCTGTAGAAGAAAGAGTTTAAATAATTACTCTTTTTTTCAAAAACGATGACTGTGCCAACCGTACTGCAAATTTGGTAAATGAACGACATCCGAACAGACCTGTTAACAGACAATACATTTTGGAGTTAGTTGCAAAGTTTCGACAAAGTGGTTCAGTAGCCAACAAAAAACGGGATCCTGAACGTGAATTTCCGGTTAGAAATGGGACTACTGAGATTGAAGTTTTAGGACAAATTGCTGCAAACCCACCTTTGAGCACGAGAAAATTGGCCACTGTTTCAAACAGTAAAAGAAGAACTATTCAGCGAATATTGAAGCATCATAAATTTCACCCGTATAAAATTCATCTTGTACAACAATTGAATCAAGATTATTTTGATCGGCGGCTGGAGTTTTGTGAAGTTATGACTGCACGAATCGCTGGTAACGGGAACTTTCTGTTCAATATCTGTTTTTCAGGCGAGTGTACGTTTTTATTAAACTCTACAGTCAATCGTCATAATTGTTGTTATTGGGCAAATAATAATCCAAGAAATTTTTACGAAGTCCACACTCAAACTCCACAGAAATTGAATGTCTGGACTGGTATTTTTAGAGACCGTTTAATCGGACCAATTTTTCTTGATGGCAATTTGAGTGGTGAAACGTATTTGGAGTTACTAGAAGATATCGTTTACCCTCTACTAATTGACATTATTGAAAATGATGATCGCTATCAAGAAAATCAATTAGTGTTTCAACAAGATGGAGCTCCTCCGCAATTTTCACAACGTGTTGTGGAGTTTTTGAACAGAGAGATTTCAGGATAATGGATTGGGCGTAGAGGTGCTATTGAGTGCCCTCCTAGACCACCGGATTTAGCTCCTTCAGACTTCTTTCTATGGGGACATTTAAAGAGTAGAATTTACGCAACAGAACCGGAGTTTCTGGAAGAATTACGACGACGCATTGTTGAAGATTGCCGTCTAATAACTTCACAAATGCTCCAGAATGTCAGAGCTCGTTTTGAACAAAATTTGTACTTTTGTATTTAAGCTAGTGGTCAACAATTTGAACACTTACTTAACTGAATAAACAATTTTGAACGTTTGGTTTTGTTGTTTAGTTTTTTTAACGAAAAATTGACTAATTAGTGCATTTCTTGTCACAATGAATGAAATACGTTCTTGCAACTCCAACTGTGGATAATTTTTAAACGAGTTGATGAAACTTCCAAAAAAATTAGTGTGCTGAATTCAGAAAAGAAGAGCTTACAAATGATGTAACACTCGACCCACGTTTCCTATTTAAAACATAAGGGTTGTTATCACCAACCTTAAGGGGTTTATGTGACAAAGTTGAGTTGCATATCAAAACATGTCCCCCACAATATTAAAATTGACGCGTTTTAGTGGTTTTTTTTTTAATTTCTCTGGACGCAAATCGGTCTGTTTCGTTTTCAATGCGCCAGCCTATATATATATATATATATATATATATATATATATATATATATATATATATATATATATATATATATATATATATATATATATATATATATATATATATATATATATATATATTTATTATATTTATATATATATATATATATATATATATATATATATATATATATATATATATTGAAGCTGATTCTGGATATGTGTGCTAGAGGTCCTAGCTCGCGTTTGTTGAATTTTTTTCAAAATAAAAAACTCGCAATCTCCTGACAAATGAATTTTTTAAAGAAAATTCACTAAAAAGTAAACGATGCAGGATCCTTGACAATTCATTAAATCTTAACATTCTTTTAAAAAATTAAAAAATATAAAGATGTGAGAGAAGCTCTACTTCTGCACGATTAACAGAAAACATTTCTTGTGACTTGAACATCTATCAAAAAGTTTGAGAGAAGCCAAGTCAAACACGGCTGTCTATAAGTGAAAATGTGTTATAATAATTGAGTTTGCCGATTAAGTAAATATTAACACTCTTATTAAAAAATGCACAGAAATTGCAGTTGTGAGAGGAGGTCAAGGAAGTGACTTTATAAACCAACTCTTTTAAACCTGTGAAAAGTATTGATGAGAAACTATGGCAAACATGGGTGGAATTTAATACACACATAGTATTAGATTTGAATTGTAATAAAATAATTATTTATTCTTCCTGTATTTCTCTCCACAGCCTCTTAAGTTTGAGTTTGACAATTAAGTCAATATTAACACTCATATTAAAAAATGCACAGAAATTGCAATTGTGGGAGGAGGTCTAGGAAGTCACTTTATAAACCAACTCTTTTAAACCTGTGAAAAGTATTTAAGAGAAAGTATATGACAAACATGGGTGGAATTTAATGCACACATATTATTAGATTTGCATTGTAATGAAAAAAAATATTGTTCCTGTATTTCTCTACACATCCTCTTAAGCAGTTAAAGCTTGGCGCTTTTATCTTTAATGCATTTTATAAATTTTAACGACGGCAATGAACGGGTGAACTAAGTACAGTGAAACCAAGCGTCGAATTGCAGAACTGCAGACTGATGGTCCCGGATTATTAACTTAGATTTATGATGCACTTGAGATGGATGACCTATCTTTATGATGTGTGAAGTTTACAGTTAGTACAACGTCAAAATTGTATAGTAGGATGTTTCCATTCAATTAGACAAATTATCCGTCAGTCAAGTAAGATACATCAACTAATATATGAAACACAAGTCATAACTTTAAATTAAACTATATTACAGAAAACTAGTCATTAAATTAGATAAAGAATAATCAAAGTCTGATAAAAAAATTTAACAGCTAGCTCTGACTTAGCCTTAAAGCTACAATTTTCTCTTTGATTAATACAATGTATTAAATAATGACTTTACACGAGTGGTGTAGATGGCATTTCTATTAAAAAAAAATTGCAACTAACATTTTCGACAAAAAATAATTTTAAAAACTTGCTAAGTAACCCAAAAGACAAGGATAGTACGGTCAAAGGTTGGGAATTTTTGCAATAAGTTGTAAAGATTGTGAACTTTAATACGTCGCACAAACAAAAAGATCTATTGAAGCTAGATTCAAAGAATATTTAGCACAATTAAGGTACGGTACTAAAGATAAATATTCCGTCGCCCGACATATTTGGGATAATAATCGCCATGTTAACGAGGAAAATCTAAATGTAATTAAAAATGTTAGACAACCAGGACAGATAAACGCCTTCGAAAGTGTATATATATATATATATATATATATATATATATATATATATATATATATATATATATATATATTATTGCATGCATATATCTTAACCCTTTTATATAAATAAAAACAAAATAAATACCTGAAAATGTGTAATCCATGTTGCTATTACAGCTACATTCAGAGTCAGGGGTAAATTATAGTCAGTTATCCAGCAGAACCTGAAATTTTATATAATTAACTATATGTATTTGCCAGTGAGAGGATTGATGGCATGATTCAAGTTATCTGTTAAGCCATAAAAATTTTGAATTGCACCTATAACGGACAATTAAAGTATATAGGATAATGGACTGCATAAAGACAAAGTGAAAGTGAAATAAACCCTAAGACAAAACGTTGTAAACAATTCTAAATCAAGTCCGTGAAACAAGAAAAAACTGTGTTCGACAAAGTACAAATTCATAAACTTCTGGTGATTTGTTTAGTTATAAGTTTAGTAAAAATGTGTTAATGTAGTGAAATAAGGAAACTAGGAACCAGTTAATTAGTAGTTAAGGAAATAATTTGTTAATGACAATGCTAAATAAGGTTTGACATTTGGATAAAAATGTATATGTTAGAAATTTAAACTTACAAACGAATTTTTGACTAACCTGACTTTAATCCAGTTATTTAATTAATGATTGAAAGGAAGTAGTGTTCTTTGACTCATTTTACGAAATCTGCCATGTGATTGGACTTACCTGAAAATAAAGACTTTAATTGGTTAAAGCAACTTTCATACACTAATTATGAGATTTGATTGGTGACAACAAAAACATCTGATAATATCCGGGACTGCTATGAAGAAGCAACAGCAAGCAAGAAGCTATCAGCGTGCAGATTAGTAAAAAGAACGTTGAATAAAAGTTAAAAAACACCCTAATAAACCTAAAAAGTGTATAGAAGCATTATATTAACCAAGATTAACTGTTTAAAAACTTCAAGCAAGGCTATTAGTACGTATAACAAGAAAATAGACAATAGTGAAAAATCCCAATAGATGCTACAGTTTGAAAACCAGATATTTCATCAAATAATATAAAATTAACAGTCTAATTCCAGTCCATAAGTGCAAATAACCTTAATATTATAACAATCTGTCAAATTGTAGAAATGACATTTTATGAGCAACTTCTGCCAATATATCGCTGCAAAACCGAGTTTACATAAAAAGAACTAAAGAACACCAATAGAGGGCACCACGTGGCGAATTCACGTAAGCTATAAAATCCATATCTTCCATTTTAAGATTTCATTACCATAGTTACGAAAACTTAGAAAAGCGCGGCTCCCATGGCAACAAAAATCGTAAATAAAACATTGCATTTAAAATAGAGAATAAGTAATCTTGTAATTTTTCTTCAAGCTGTCAGATTTAATTAATAATATAGAAAGGATCCGAATAAGTTTAATATTTGCAAAGAAATTAATTTGGTAATCGAATTTTCATTCAAAATCAATAATATAAAAATAAATGTTTTAAAGTTTTAAAAATTTTTCTTAAAGTTTCTTAAGTCATCTTTCATTGACTAAAATGGCATATAGCCAAATTAAAACAGGTTCAACAACAGCACCATAGATGCTGGAGAGTGTAAGAATTTTCACTTCAGAATGCAACAATAAAATATTTCCTGTAGAAAAAGAGATACTCAAAGGTAGCCGTGGTAAATACACCAGAATAAAAAAGTAACGGGACGCAGCAAGTGCGTTATGGTAGTGACTTTTTATTAAATGCTTCAAATTTCAATAACTCAATTTTCTATAAACTTAGAAAGTTTAAATTTGGTGTGTGGTAAGGTCTTTTCCAAGGCAAGATATCCACCAAATTTCATTAAAATAACTTTGTAATTTTCGGAGAAAAAAATTGTCTTTGAAAGAAAATTCAAAATTTGAATAACTCAATTTTCTATAAACTTAGAAAGTCGAATTTTGGTACGTAGTAAGGTCTCTCACAAGCAAATATATTTGTTAAATTTCATTTGAACAGCTTTGTAATTTTCAGAGAAATTTTTTTTTAAAGAAAACTCAAAATTTTCCCGGAAAACCCCGTCCGATTTTCCTGGCTACGAACTCATCCAAGCCATTAATAAAAGAAAGACACTTGCCAAATTTCATCGAAATCGGTTAATTATTTTTTGAGTTATCAGACGGATACACACACACACACACACACACACACACACACATATATATATATATATATATATATATATATATATATATATATATATATATATATATATAAATTCAAACTGACCCGGATTTGGGTTCTAGGGGTCCTAGTTCGCGCTCATTTAAAAAAATTTTGCAAAGTCTCACCATCGATACCTCTCTATTAGTGAATTTTTTTTAATAAAAATTCACTAAAAGGAACAGGTAAATATTTATTTCCTCAAAACATATATACATTTAAAATTAATACATCAAATATTTAAAAAAAGGAAATTCCATAGACTAAGAGTATAATAATAATAATTTGACATTTTTTAAAAGAAATACTAGTTTTGCTATAAAGGTATATAAAAAGTGTCCTAAAATAAAGAGACACTGTTTAGATTAAACTTAGTTATTTTGACCAAAACAATAAGGCGCCCAACATTCAAAATCAAAAACTATACATAAATTGCTATCATTTACTTACAAGATAAACATCTAAATACAAAATATACATCATAAACACGAAATTAAATAAAAAAATCAATTACTAAACACTCAAAATACTATAAAAATAACATAATTGTACTGCCAAATTATAATTTAAAATATACAATATACACACCCTCATATAGTATAATTACACACAAACAAACCAAATAACATTGAAACACCCTACGTTTACAATAATATAAATAATATATATACACATATATATATATATATATATATATATATATATATATATATATATATATATATATATATATATATATATAGTAGTCTCCTGATAAATTACTTTACCACAGGTTCCAATATTCGCTTACTGACTCTGTATAATCGATTTACTGATAAATCAATAGAAATACTGACTTTGTCGGTGAGTATTTTTTGAGATCCCTGTATATAACTGCACTTAGGAAACACGTTCCTCCTACATTATTATTATTGCAAGAAATATATGCATTTCTCTTTTTGGCAAAACACCCCACATTTCCTTAGACTGCGAATTAAAATTAAATCCTCATATGTCTCTGCACATAAGCGAGCACAGACCACACCTGCTGTTTCCATATCGTGCATTGCATGGCTAATGGGGTGTGTTTTATGGCAGAACGGAATCTTAAATTTTCCAGAAATACTCTATAAGCAGACGACCATAAAATGTAAAGCCATTCAGTAACATTGTATCAGCGACGCTGTGGCATACACACGTCCCGTAATAAAGAAACTCTGCTTGGGAAATTTTATAGGTTTATGCGCGTCAACAATTTGAAAAAATGCCACCATAAAATCTCATTTTTATATGCGGCAAATGAATGAAAAGAAGCTTATGCGGCTTAGTAGCGAGATCTCAGTTTTACATAATATTGCTGGAAATTAGGTTTTGGTGTCAGCGGAATGTCCTTACGTTAAACGTCATTACCATACATTATTCGTGGCTGTCCTAATCTGGTGAAACCGTTTTACATTAAATGCAGACGTTAAGACTTTTTCTGTGGCTTTTCTTTAAGCGATGAAATTTCGCACTTTAACCAAATAATCTTAGTACGTGTACAGCGTGTCCGAATTCGTTGCTTTTGTGGGGTATACATTCTACCTTTTTGTGAAACTAACGGTGCTGCAACCACCACTGACATGTCAGGATTCGTGTCTTTTGTGGAGTATACATTATAGATGCCACGAATAGTGATTTGGCCGAATACCGAATTTTTGGTAACGCTTTCGGCAGAAGCACCGAATATTCGGCTGCCGTATGTTCGGCGTAAGACATGTGAAATTCACGGCGCGTGACAAGTTACGACCTGTCTCATTGCGTTGCAAGCAGAGGTGACGAGGCGGCCGTATCTGTTTCGTTTTTGAGTAAATCGTGTCGCCACACGCATTATTGCTCACATTGTGTTTTACTAATAGTCATTTTTACTTAAAAATATAACTGATTGCCAAAAGTTTCACAAATTGCACATTTTAATAAAAAAATCGCCTATTTGGAATTATTATGAGACTTGTAGTGAAGATAATAATTAAGCTGTGTTTTTGCTGTGTAACAACAAGATCGGAATCAGGGATTGTTCACGAAGAAAAGCGCAATCGTTTGCTACCAACCAATGCTGAGAAAATTGTCTTCATTTACCACAGCCTATCACTATTGATTTTGAGTATCGAAGCAATAATTTGTGATTAAATAGGTACGTTTTTGAGTAATATGTGCGTTTTTTTCATGACGTGGTATTCGGTATTCGGCCGAATAGTATGCAGTATTCGGCCGAATACCGAATATTGCCAAAAGTGGCCGAATAGGCCGAATGCCAAATAGTTGCCGAATATTCATGGCATATCTAGTATACATTCTATTTTTTTGTGAAACTAACGATGCTGCAACAACTGGCATGACACTCTTTGCTTTAGAGCTACAGGATAATTTTGAAAAATTGTAATTTTTAGATACACCCCTTTTCTCCTTATGTGATGAGATAATAAAACCCTAAAAACTAATACTAAAGGATTTTTTACATAGAATTCAATGTGCAAATAGTTTTTTCTCTTAAGAACAGATTTTGTGTTACAAACTAAACATATCATTTCCATGGTAGGATACGGACAGTGGGCAGGTGTATATAAAAATGTATGGCTTATTTTATAATAAAATCTTGCAGTAGCAAAATAGCCTGTTTATTTGGGCGAAATATCTTTTGTATGTCAAGTAATGTCTACTTTTTTTATTTCGACAACACACCACGAGGGCTCACAGCCTAAATACTATCGTACCGTGAGTGTCGACAAGGAGGTAAGAGGCAACTTGTTAATTCTGGACTTGAAGGTTTGGAGGTTTAGAGGAGAAGGAACAACATGTGCCGGCAAGGAATTCCACAAAATGGAAGACCTCGGCACAAAAGAGCGGGCATAACAGGAAGTTCTATGTCTGGTGACCTGGACAGTAAATGGTGCATTCGCTCTGTTCCCCTGATAGAACTGTTAGGGGCAGCAGGTGGGGGAACTATGGAAGAAAGCTCCTCTGAAAAATGCCCGTGCAGAAATCTTTAAAAGAGAGAGAGAGAGGGAGAGAGAGCGAGAGAGGTTACCAACGGCACGTCGGTGGGCAAGGGATGGCAGCATTTGGGTGAGGGTAGCGTCACCGATGAGACGTATAGCTCCTTCTGAATGTAGTCCAGAATAGCGAGTGTAGAAGCGGCAGCGGCACCCGAGATGTGCGAGCAGTATTCGAGATTTGGCCTTATTTGTGAAGTATATAAGGTATAGAGATTAGCTGGTGAAAAGTATTTGAGAGCCCGGAAGTGGAAACAATTTCTTAGCACCCGCATATGCACTTGATGTGACATGTTTGTGCCAATTGAGATTTCGATCCACAGTAATGCCAACAAGTGAAAAGGACTCATTACTTTGAATAACTTGGTTGTCCATTGTGATGGGTCTAGGGCTGGTGTATCCCTAATGAGATAAAAAGCAAGACTAAGATTTGGTAGAGTTGAATTGTACAAGATTTTTACTTCCCCAGTCTAACATCTTTTGGAGATCCACAGAGACAGAACCCTCCATGAGTCTGCGATCCTCATCTAATTGGGCCAAAGGGACAGGCTTAGAATATTGTATATTTGAGTGGAGGGTGCTGTCGTCTGCGTAACTGTAAACTGGGTTGGATGTGCTAGAGAGGAGGTCACTGATGTGGGGAAGAAAGAAAGTAGGGGATAAAGCTGAACCTTGAGGGACTGCTGCATTAATTGCATACAGCTTAGAGGTATGGCCCTCAACGACCACAGAAATGCTCCGGTTGGAGACGAAATTTGTTGTCCAGGTACAGAGTTTTGGTGATAGGTCATAGGACCGAAGTTTATTTAGCAGCGCTGCGTGCCAGACCAGGTCGAATGCTTTGGATATATCTAGAGCGACAATCTGAGATTCACCGTGTAAATCCATAGACTTGCTCCAAGAATGGGTGACAAAGGAAAGGAGGTCAGCAGTTGATCTGCGCTGACGGAATCCATACTGCCTGTCGTGGATTAGACTGTGTTTTTCAAGAAATTTTAGTAATTCGGTTTTTGTATACTTTTTCGCCACTTTAGAGACGACTGAAAGGAGAGAAATAAGCCTGTAGTTCCTAGAAAGCGCTTTGATTCCTTTCTTGGGGACGGGTTGTACTCGAGCAGTTTTCCAGTTACTGGGGAATATGCCTTATTGTAAGATGTCTGAAACAGACGAGTCAGGACAGTAGCAAGTTCAGGTGCGCATTTTTTAAGAACAATTGCTGGGATCTCCTCAAGGACAAAGGCTTTCCTGGTATTAAGAGAAGAGAGCATCTTTCATACCTTTTTAGTTTTGAAAATGATACCCGTCATTTTATGCGCGACATTGGGGACTGTTTGTAGTTGAACATTTGGAGGTGAGTTGAGAGTAAAATTGCCGGCGAACAACGAGTCAAAACGTTCAGCCTTGCACAGGGAGGTAGAAACAATTTCATCCACTGAAGCAAGAGGTGGGAACGAGCTCTTTCAGAAATTATTCCCGAAAGATTTAGCAAGAGTGCAGAATGGTTTGCTGCCGTTGGAGCTTGAGAGGACTTTGTTTTTTATATAGTTATTAAACGAGGTTGTTGACTCAGAAAGAATGCGGACATAGCGGTTTCTTGCGTCGTTAAATGCTTGACGATTTTCTTGACTGGGATTGTGTAGAAGCGTTTTGTGAGCTTTGACCTTTTCAAGTCTGGCCTTGTCACATGATTTAGAGAACCATGGCTTTTGAGTGGCTAAAGAGGTTTTCTGTGTACGTGGAATAAATAATTCCGTACCAGCTTGAATGATTTCGGTGACGTTTTTGAGATATCAGAGGGGTCAGGATGAGAGAAGAAGACAGACGCCCATGGAAATTAGGAAACGTAATCCCGCAATTCGTCCTAGTTCGCGGAGTTGTAGTGCCAAACGATACGTGATTAGTGAATTTTCTTAATGAGCTTTGACCTTTTCAAGTCTGGCCTTGTCACATGATTTAGAGAACCAGGGCTTTTGAGTGGCTAAAGAGGTTTTCTGTATACGTGGAATAAATAATTCCGTACCAGCTTGGATGATTTCGGTGACGTTTTTGAGATATCAGAAGGGTCAGGATGAGAGAAGACAGACGCCCATGGAAATGAGGAAAAGTAATCCCGCATTTTGTCCTAGTTCGCAGAGTTGTAGTCCCAAACGATACGTGATTAGTGAATTTTCTTAATGAAAATTCATTAAAAGTGAGATAAACTGAAATGGCGAAAATGTGGAGGCACATTCTTTTACTTTTATCAACCTAAAATAACATATGTATTTCAATTGAAGATTGATGGTAGTTTGCATGTAGTACACATTACTTGACATTGCCAACATATTTCTCTAAAATAAACTGATCCATTTTCCTGCTGGCATATTTTGTTATAAAATAAACCATAAATTTTGTGAAATTAGGAAAAATGTAGATATTTTGAAAATCGTAACACTTGATACCTGAGTATATAAGGTTATCATGGTTCCAAAAGTAGTTGCCTAATATAACAATGAATTAATACTAAAAAATTAAAGAACATTTTCCTAGAACTAGATGCATCTCCTAAACTTTTTCAGTTAATTATGTAATGAAAATATAATTGCCTAATTTATTAAATTAAACTATTTTAGGTACATTTAATGCTCACAACTTACATCCATGTCTATAAATCATGTAGGTGTAGGTCTCATTTAGTCAAATTAAATTTTTGTGAATCCATTTAACTGAAATAAAATTATTCAATTTCTAATAGCTTTAAATTGTTGCAAACGATTCTAAGTTATGTAATTGATCTAATAAACCCTTAAATACGTCAAAAAGACTGTAAAGAGTGAGACAATGTAAAATTCCTTTTGTTGAATAATATTCAGCAAAATAAACTTACACCTACTTTTGAAGATACCGGCTAGTTTTCGCTGCTTATTCTACATGTGCTGCCATCTGTTGCTAAATAGGAACAGTAGCTTTCTCTCGCTTAAAGCTCCTGCTGTGTATGAACTTATCTGCAGCATTGACGAACCGCTCTGCAGTCATTGTTAGTCCTGCAAGCTTCCAGGAAACCTCCGGCAGGATGCATAAGTATTGATTTATTCTAATAAGTTCTTCCGGTTACACCAGATGGCGCGCTACGTACGCTTTTTAAACTAAGCTCTCAATAATGGGAACTCAATGTATTGTAATAAAAAAAATTTGGAGAAATTGTACATAAATGCTAGCTGACTCAACAGACATTGTCCTATACAAATTTCACTATGTTAAACGACATTTGCGCACATAGTAAAATAAATCGGAGAAAAAAGCACTTTTAGTTTATCTCGAATTTTTTGGGTAACTTTTACAATCTTCTTCCCCTAAAAACCTTAGTCGGATTATTACGAGCATTTTAAAAAGAAATTTAGCCAAATCGATCCCAGTCGTTTTCAAGTGATGCGCTTATCAATGAACAGCATTTAATTCCTATTAGTGACTTTTCACTAAGAAAATTCCCTAATAGAGAGGTATCGATGGTAAGAGCCCAAAACGCTAGAACCCAAATCCAAGGTCAGTTAAAAAGTATATATATATATATATATATATATATATATATATATATATATATATATATATATATATATATATATATATATATATATATATATATATATATAGTATTAAATTTTTGTGACGGTATTAATGTTATTTATCAAAAAATTGTGGGAACGCCGTCAGTTGTAGAATAAAACTCTTTATTATAAGCCGAGCTTTCGGAAAAATTTATTCCTTTATCTAGGCTACAATATGGAAAGAAAAAAGTTTACAATTTACCTGGAAAAAATATAAAAGTTTAAAATACTTACATATAACATGAGTTCTACTAAACTATTTATCTAATAACAAACATAAAAAGAAACCCTTTTGATGAATTTGAGTGAAGTCTAATAAATGCCAAACTGACATATAAAGCTAAATATTGTTTAATTGAATTTGTTTTTTGTTTTTGTCTAGGAAATATAAAAAGGGGTAGTGATTTCTAAAATTATTATCTTTCTTTAAGTTTATTAAATTTTCGTTAAAAGTAATTTCAAATTCTTCTAAACACATTCTTTTATTACTTAAGGTTTCACAGTGTAAAATAGAAACATTACTAAAATTTATATTATGGCCAGTGTCGAGATTATGTTCTGACTGAGCGCAAGTTCTTTTTTGTAAATGTATGTTACGTTTGTGCTGTGTTAACCTATCTTTAAGGACTCTGCTTGTTTGGCCAATGTATCTTAAACTACAATTATTACATGGAATACAATACACCACTCCAGACACTTTGGAAATTTCATCCTTACTTTTGAGTTTACTGAAAATGCTATTAATTGTTTTTGAATATCGAAACGTTATTTTAAAATTGGTTTCATCTTTAAATATAAACTTTAACCTATTAGAAATATTTTTAATGTATGGGATTGATAGGTAAAAAAAAGTTAGATGTTTCCGAACTCGAAATTATATGGGTGTTATGTCTGTCAGATAAATTTGATACTGTTTGTAGAGATTGTCTTGTATTGTAATGGTGATTGTTTGAAAAATTGTATAAAAGTTTATTAAGTAGTTTGGGAGGATAAGAGTTGTTAACAAAGATATTAAAAAGTTTTCTTAAATTTTTTTCGTGGAAAGAAGGATGGCATATCTTTAATATTCTATTTTTTAAACCTAATAAAATGTTAATTTTAGTTTTAAATAAATGATCTGAATGAAAATTAATATATCTTTGAGAATTAGTTGGTTTTATATACCAATCTAAAATTATGTTGTTATCGTTTGTTCTAATTAATTTTGTATCTAGGAATGGTACACTGTTATCTGTTTCCTCTTCTAATGTAATTTTAATATATTGGTTGTAAGAATTAAAAACCTCTAAAATGTGTGTTGTTGAATTTAGAGGAATACTACAAATAATGTCATCAACATATTTTTTTAAAAAAGGAATATTGAAATTTAATTTTGGTATACATGTTTCAAGCAAATCATCTATAACATATTGTGCAATAATTGGAGAGATACAAGCACCCATTGGAGTTCCAAAAATTTGATTATAATATGTGTTTTCAAAAACAAAATAGCCTGAGTTAAAAATAAAATCAACTATTTCAAAAAATGTATTTTTTTGGAATGGATGTTTAAAAAATAGAATATTAAAGATATGCCATCCTTCTTTCCACGAAAAAAATTTAAGAAAACTTTTTAATATCTTTGTTAACAACTCTTATCCTCCCAAACTACTTAATAAACTTTTATACAATTTTTCAAACAATCACCATTACAATACAAGACAATCTCTACAAACAGTATCAAATTTATCTGACAGACATAACACCCATATAATTTCGAGTTCGGAAACATCTAACTTTTTTTTACCTATCAATCCCATACATTAAAAGTATTTCTAATAAGTTAATAAGTTTATATTTAAAGATGAAACCAATTTTAAAATAACGTTTCGATATTCAAAAACAATTAATAGCATTTTCAGTAAACTCAAAAGTAAGGATGAAATTTCCAAAGTGTCTGGAGTGGTGTATTGTATTCCATGTAATAATTGTAGTTTAAGATACATTGGCCAAACAAGCAGAGTCCTTAAAGATAGGTTTATTCTACATTATATATTTATTTTATATTATAGAGTTTTATTCTACAACTGACGGCGTTCCCACAATTTTTTGATAAATATATATATATATATATATATATATATATATATATATATATATATATATATATATATATATATGTATGTATTTATGTATGTATACATGTATGTATCCAACCGGTAACTCAAAAAATACTTCACCAATCTAAACCAAATTTGGCAATTCCCTTCATTTTGTTAATAGCTTGGATGAGTTCGTTAGACAGTTTTGACATTCACATACTTTCAGCAAAAAATGTAAAAAATTGTTTGAAAATGCAATACTTTTAAATTACTAGAGGTGCGAAACTAAAACTTTACACACATGTAGACATCGCATCAGTGGCCCTCCCTACCAAATTTGAACCTAATCGGTTTAGTTAATTCCGAGTTATAACCAAATAAAAAATGAATAATTTACGATATAACCTGAAATTACCTCTGGATGGATGCCTATAATGTTAGACAGGGTCAGACAGGTATAACAGGGTTCCACTGCCATTGCAAAC
The DNA here is from genome assembly GCA_964006375.1 of Tillus elongatus. Lineage (NCBI taxonomy): Eukaryota > Metazoa > Arthropoda > Insecta > Coleoptera > Cleridae > Tillus > Tillus elongatus. The sequence continues at coordinate 22,551,979 of OZ023268.1, read as the reverse complement.
AAATGCTCCAAATTAAACTTCAAACCAACAGGTTAGAAAAAAAGTTCGGGGCGCAGCAAATGCGTTATGGTAGCGAATCTTCGTAAAAATGTTTTTAATGGAAAATATGTCTTGCTTTTACAAGGACATTTGGTTGATACTATAAGCTATATAGTAGTAACAATGTACCATATTCCATTAAAATAGCTTTGTTGCTTCAAAAAGTACAAACATTTTCCGAAAATAAACTCAAAAATTTCAAAAAAAACTGGTTCGATTTTCCTGGACAACGAACCTCTTTAAGCTATTTACACACCTGACACGATATAATTATTCACAAACAGCTTTAGGACCAAAATTGAAAAAAATATATGATAATTTCTTTTACATAAATTGCCTTCAGTAGTGTTACACTAAATTATATTTTTCACAAAAATTCGACAACTTTGTTTTTAAAATAACTTACTAAACATGTATTATTCATTACCAACATATCACAAAAATCTTACAAATAATGATTTCTACGCAAACACTACAAACATTTCAGCGAAAACTTTTCAAATTCAGCCACTATTTGACAGTACCTGTATACGGCAGCTCGGTTTTTTTCGACGAGTAATACAAAGAAAGAGATCTCTGAATGCGTCATTTCCATGGGACTCCACTATTTATTGATAAAAACGCCATATCACAATTTGTGATATGCATTTGAAATATGTGCCAAAATGAAAACTTGCAAAACAATTGAAACAACTCAAAAACGATGAACGATATCATTATAATTTGATGGAAAACAGAAAAATGCAACAACATAAGGGGTGTTCTGTTAAAAAACAAAATGTGTATCACCAACGACTTATGGGCCTGTAATTGTCAAAATAGGTTGATAAGATAAAGCTCAAGACAACCTATAATTAACGTATATACTTTTTCCTCATATCTTGTATAATAACGGATATATTGACCTTTACCCTAGAAATTCGTCACCCTGTATATATGTGAACAGGCAAATACTGAAACTGAGCCCGTATATGGGTTTTAGGTGTTCTAGTTCAGGCTCATTTGAAGAAATCTTTTTAAAATTCATAAGTCGCGGTCTTCTTAACAACGAACTTTTTCTACGAAAATTTGCTAAAATATAGACTATTAAACCATAAACTCTATAGCGGAGACTACTGCCGAAGCATCAGAAAGAGGGTCAATACAAATGGATTTTCCGAAAATATTTTAGTAAAATGAAGGACAGTGATGGTGGTAGCTGAAACCTAAGGCTTTGTGAAACACACTTATTAAGAATTTTTTTCGACATAATCCGCATTTGCTTTAAATTCGTTGTCTGAAAATTGCAAATTTTGGCGTCTCCAATCGCGACTTTGACGTTTCAAGAAGAAAAATTATTAAATTTTCAAAATATTTTTTCTGCTAATTTATGACACTTTTGCGCCAACGAAACATAACCGTTGTATGTAATATTTCAATTGGTTTTCTTAATCACACAAAATACTTTGTTCTTGTGCTTTCCTCTGATCACCAGTGGCACCCAAATTTTTTTTCTTTAAATGGCTATAACTTTTGTGTTTTAACTTAGGGATCTAAATTTTGGTGTGCATGGTAAGTTTTATAGAAGAAACCTATATGTCAAATATGGTTGTCATAGCTCTGTTATTTGCAGAGATACAAAAAAAAATCCGAAAGGAATCCCAAAATTTTCTCGGAAAAACTGGTCCGATTTTCCTGGATAACAAAGTTATACAAGCCATTTGAAAAAGGATGGTTCATACTAAATTTCATCAAAATCGGCCCATTATTCTTTGAGTTATCGGTGTGATTATATATATATATATATATATATATATATATATATATATATATATATATATATATATATATATATATATATATATATATATACATATCTCCTCATTATTGAATTTTTCGTTTTACGAAAAATCGCTAAAAATTTATAGGCATTTAAAAAAAATGGGGGTTTTCCTCGAAACGTCAAAGTCGCCATTTAAAACGTTAAAATTGACGACATTTAGGCAAAGAACCTGAAACTGAAGAAGAATGTTTTGCAAACCCTGAAGTCTTAGCAACAGCCATTTGAAAAAGGATGGTTCATACTAAATTTCATCAAAATCGGCCCATTATTCTTTGAGTTATCGGTGTGATTATATATATATATATATATATATATATATATATATATATATATATATATATATATATATATATATATATATATATATATATATATATATATATATATATATATATATACATATCTCCTCATTATTGAATTTTTCGTTTTACGAAAAATCGCTAAAAATTTATAGGCATTTAAAAAAAAAGGGGGTTTTCCTCGAAACGTCAAAGTCGCCATTTAAAACGTTAAAATTGACGACATTTAGGCAAAGAACCTGAAACTGAAGAAGAATGTTTTGCAAACCCTGAAGTCTTAGCAACAACCGTCATTGTCCTTCATTTTACTAAAATATTTCCAGAAAATTTAGTTCAAATAGACCCTTTCTCTGATCTTTTGGCAACAATTTTAGCCATAGAGTTTATCGTTTAATAGTATATAGCATTTTCATACAAAATTCAATGAATCCGTTATTAATCAGGATACAAAAAAAAATACATTAGTTATAAGGTGTATTGAACTGCATCTATTATTTCTACGATCACAGGCTGGCCCATAAGCCGTTGGTGATACCAATTTTCTTCTTTTTTTTAATCGAACACGCCTCATGTTATTGCATTTTGCATTTCCCATCAAAATGTAACACATGTTTGAAAGAAACGAAATTCGGGACGCAGCAAGTGCGTTATGGTAGCGAATTTAGTTAAATGCTCCAAATTTGCTATTAACCTATAAGGTTCGTTGGCGACGATATCAGTTTTTCGGGTACATTTTAAGTTTAATTTCGGATATTTTTGTACATTTTTTAACAATAAAGTTATTTTGATGAAACATGGTACATGTTTTTTCTATATAAATTATACTGGTAACCAAATTTAATGCCTGCTTTCTTTAAAAAAAAACACATATTTGCTATAAAAACATTTTTATGAAAATTCACTACCATAACGCACTTGCTGCGTCCAGACTTTTTAATGTTAACTTGAACTTTTGGTTGAATAATGCAAATGCTGTGGAATGCAGACTTTCTTAAATAAGTACTTAAAATATGGATTAAATTAGCAAACAGATGAAGTCTTCTCAACCTATCAATGCTAATGGAGAAGCCAAACACTCTGATATCGCAGTAACAGAGGCAACTAATTCATTCAACGATCCAGTAACCATTGAATGACAGGCGCTGTGGTTTCGAAGTAAATTTAAATATCAAACGGATGTAATTGCATAATGATATTACAGAATTCGTGTCTGTTACGACCTCTTGTCTGTTTCGAATTAGCCAAACATTTAATGGGATTGGCGACTTCTTCGACAAATTTATTTTACTAGACTTGCTAATTTAATTAAGCGGGAATTTGATGAGTAGCCCGTAATGTCATCTGTAGATAGAGTGCAGTAAACTTTATATCAAAGTTTAGAGAAGTTGGTAATAAGAACGTAATAAATTGTACAAAATCCATTCCGTCGATCAGTATACAAAATTTTGGGTAAGATTTTCTAATAAAAGGAAACTTTCATATATTTTTACAAGGAGTTTCACTGCCACTGAAAATATCATATTTGTTGCATGTAGCGTTTTATGTTAAAAAAGAAATGTTGGACATACTTTTGAACTTCATTAAATGTAATAAATTACATGAGGTAGTTTAGCTCAACTTAAAAGGATATAAAATTTGGTTTTGTTTTTTAAAGTAATTATGTTGAAGCAATTGACATGATTGTTAATAGTCATATATTTATAGTTTCCTTTTGTCTGTCCCTGTGTCTAACCCATCTTTACCGTGGTTCAGTCTAGTTTGTCTCAAGTAAAGTCACCTTGGTGGACCCCTAGGCGTGAAGTTTGTGATCCCATGTATTTTTTCCTTAATTATAATCGTAGTTAAGAAGACTTAAACACATACACCTTACCCACAAAAACAAAATGTATATTAGTATGATGGCCATAGTCTCTCTTCGTAAATTATTGGTTTATATGAAGTAAAGGAAATTTGAGGGTTTGTTTGCTGAGCTTGGTAGACGATGGCATAGAGAATCGCTTTTGTTTTTTTTTTTAATGTAAAACATCGTATTATAGTAGGGAGCTGAAGCACTAGTTGTTGACCTGGAGTGACCGTGGTTAAAAGAGCTTTGCTCGAGGCCAAAACAAGTTTTAAAAAAATATATATTTTTAGAGATTTTCATAGATACAGTGTCGCTTATAGAGCGTCACCTAACCACCTTCAACTTTTCATTTTTTTTTAATAACCGCGAGTTAGAGCTTTTGATACCTATATTGGGGGCCAGTGGTAGACGTTATATATATATATATATATATATATATATATATATATATATATATATATATATATATATATATATATAGAATGTCCCACGACGAACGCCCGTGATCGATTTCCCAAGACTTTGTAAAATTTTGAAAGTTTGGCAGTTTACCGAACCGAATTAGGTAGGGACAACTCGGATAAAATATTTTCAAGATGGTGGCACTTTCGGTTATACAGGGTGTTAATGTTAACTGACTTATTTTAAATAGTACACCCTATATATTATTGCATTTGTTAATAGCACGCAAAATTTTAGACACTTTTTATGCATAATATCCTATACCTAAATCCAGCCGTTTTTGACATATCTCAATTTTTATGTCAAAAATGACGTTTGCAGGCCTAAACATAACAAGTTCCTCCTATATAAAAGCCTTTATCATTTAATTCGATTTGATTTCCTGGTAGAAGGGGATCTACTTTAGTGGCCTGTGATGTTATTTTGATGATAAATAAATACAGGCTGATTAAAAACTCACATTGAAAATTGATTTGAAAAAATCGTTAAAGGTCTTCTTTTTTTCAAATAGTAACCCCCTATTTTTATAATTTTATCCTATTTAGCATTAAAAAGGTGTAACTTTGTTTTAGGTTGTCTAGGCCAAAAATATGTAGTTTTCGAAATATTGGCAATTTAGCATTTTTTAATTGTAAAAATGTTATACGGCTTTAAGTTTTGTTGTTAGTTACCCATGACAGCGATGCGCGTTAAAAGAAGACTAGGCGTTATGTAATTCTTATTTCTAATGTTAATACTATGAATATCTGACCGGAAGCTAATTTTATTATATAAATACCGCGGTGTCTTGTTTAAAATGATTTGGTGACATAAGCATAGTGTCTGCAATTTTAACCGGTTGTTCATATTTAACCACTTTAAATCCTGCAACATATGTGACACATGTTCCCTGCGACGCATCCCATATATATATATATATATATATATATATATATATATATATATATATATATATATATATATATATATATATATATATATATATAATACATGAGTTTTGAGTCCCTTGAATCCTATTCTTTGTTAAAGCGTCAATACAAGGATAGTATACAGGTGCACGATAAGTGAAATTTGATAACACGAGTAATTCACGTAGTGATGTTTTCATTTTTACCGACAGATAATTACGATTTGGGTTAAGTAGTTTTAATTCTAAATAAGATCTTTGTATACATTTCGTAATTTGTGTAGTGAATCTAAATGTATTATCCAAACTTAAACCCAAATTAGAGGTAGTGTGCACCAAAGGAATAGTGTTGGTGTCATTTAATCCTATACTAAAATCTTCTATAATTCTAGTGATAGTTGCTCTATTACCAAATAGCATTAACTTAGATTTGGCGGGATTCAGATACAAGAAATGTTCCCTGGAAACCTTCTCGATGATTCTGAGATCAAAGTTAATTTTCGCAACCGCCTCTGCAACCCTATCTCCATAAAATGACAGATACAACTGTGTGTCGTCAGCAAACATATGTGACTTACAATATAACAGCTCATCCTAGAAGTTACTGGTGTAGACACAAAACAACAGGGGTCCCAGAATGGATCCCTGAGGAACTCTGACCTCAAGTGAGCGCACAGCTGAGCAACTGTTGTCTACTTTCACCAGGTGTCCTCCACTGTTCAAGTAATTTGCAATTAATCTAACTGCATCAACTTAAAACTCATAGAGAAATGTGCCAGCGGCAACCACCTGCATCCATGAAGGTACTGTACTAAGAACCAGCTTAAAATTTCATACCAAAGAATATACATTTATAAAAATTAGCTACCATAACGCACTTGTTGCGTTAGTATACACTAAATGATCATTAAAGTACCTAAATTTTATGCGTATGACACCTTTTAAAATGAGATCTGTTGTTTAAAATTACTTTTATTGTAGTATTATTAAATTAATTTATTGCCTGTGATAAAACACCACTAAACTTATATTGTAGTCATCTATGCAGTCATAGTTATTAACAATTTACGTGAAAAGCTCCTTTTGCTTGTAATCAAAAGCGCAATTCTTTTAGGCTTTCAAGTACAATTCGTTTGAATGTTTCATTTTGTATGCTGTGGAATTCAAAGGATTGTGAGATAACAAAGGTAATTCGTTCTTCTTAAAAAATAACGCTCTCAGAAGCAGCTCTCTTAATTTCTAGAGAAGGAATGAGCTGTTCCATTCTGTTTCCGTGTTACAAGTCGCTTTTTTGTGAGAAGGAAACGAATTTCTTACGCCAGTTGAACCATTGTCATTTTGTGAATTGCTTGTGCGCCTGGACAGTTTTGTTTTGTATATTGTGCTGAGTGGTAGCATTATGTTTTTGATGTTAGAGCTGATGGTTAGCTCATGACTATTGCCATGTTCCACAAGGAACACTTAATTTGATATTGCTGATTGTATCCGTATTTAGAACGCTTACGTGGTTTTGTCTTTAATAAAATTAACAAAAATATTTGGACGTAGCAAGGGCGTTATTACGGTAGTGAATTATCATAAAAAGGTTTTTAATAGCAAATATGTATTTTTAGTGAAGGCAGGCATGAAATCTTGTATAACCTATATAGTATAAGCAATACCACAATTCATCGAAATAAATTTATTGTTTGAAAAAGTATTTCCTAAGATAAACTTTAAATGTCATTTTGTTACTGGGCACAGCAACAAATTCAAAGAGATACAAGATTCTTCAACTTTGCGTTGTTCACTAATGAAGAAACATTCATTCATAAGAAGGGACATGTCAACAGACATAACTTTCACTACTATTCTACTGAAAACCCTCACTTTACTCACACGACTAGTCAAAATAGGTGGTCTCTTAACGTCTAGGCTGGAATTATTGTAAATTTTTTCATCGAGCCGCATTTCTTTGAAGAACGGCTCATTACACAGCGATATATTTAGTTTCTAAGAGGAGACCTTAGACCTTTATTATACCAGCTGTCTGTTGGCATACGTGCTCATATGTGCTTTATGCATAACGGTGCCCCAGTTCATCATACAGCTAACATTCATGCTTTTCTCAACCAAAATTTTCCAGAACGCTGGATTTGGAGAGGAGGACCAAATGCATGGCCTCCTAGATCACCGGTTATAACAAAAATGGACTCCTTTTTATGAGGTTATCTAAAAAAAATTAGTTTATCAGCCACAACCGTCGATAACAGCAGATATACGAGGGCGGTTCAATAAGTCCGTGACTTTTTGGATTTCCCGCCTCTTCACAGAAAGCGCAATACTGATCCTGTCAAGAAGCATCTGTCAGTTGACTCCTGTCAAATTTTTAACGAGCCGCGCAATTTAGTTTGTGTTAGATAGCCATTGAAAGCAGACAACCACTTGAGTTATAACGAAAATGGAAAAAAGTGAATTTGGTGTGCTCATCAAACATTATTTTTTGCGGAAAAAAACATCACCCAAACAAAGGCTAAGCTTAATAAATACTATGGGGACTCTGCACCATCACATGGCTCAGTTGTTTGGATTTTACATGATCACTTGGGTATGAGAAAGGTATCAGCAAGATGGGTGCCGCGTTTGCTCACAATCGAGCACAAACACAATCGTGTGACAACTTCGGAGAATGTTTGGCGTTGTTCAACCGCAATAGGAACGAGTTTTTACGCCGTTTCATAAACGTGGACGAAACGTGGATTCACCACAACACACCAAAGACCAAGCAGCAGTCAAAACAGTGGGTTTCTCCGTGAGAATCGGCGCCGAAGAAGGCCAAGGTGAGTTTGTCGGCCAATAAAGTCACGACGACAGTTTTTTGGGGATTCACTCGGGATAATCCACATTGATGGCCTTCAAAAGGTAAAAACAATCAACGGCGAATATTATACGAACTTATTGGACCGATTTAATGACGATTTGAAGAAAAACACGACCGCATTTGGCCAAGAAAAAAGTTATTTTCCACCGAAACAATGCAAGGGTGCACACATGTGTAGTCTCCATGGCGAAATTGCTTAAATTGGGCTACGACTTGCTCCCTCATCCGCTCTATTCTCCGAATTTAGCCCCGAGTGACTATTTCTTGTTTCCAAACTTAAAGAAATGGCTCGGCGGAACGAGATCTGACTCCAATGATAAAATCATCCCAGAAACAAATACCTATTTTGGGGACCTCGACAAATCTTACTTTTTGGAGGGAATAAAAAAATTTGAGAAACGTTGAACGAAGTGCATAGCGCTCAAAGGAAACTATGTTGAGAAATAAAATGATTTTTTGTCAAAAAACCTGTGTATCATTCAAAAAGTCAAAGACTTATGGACCCGCACTTGTAGGAAAGAAACCGTGTTGTATTGATAATATTAATTTAAGTGTATTGCGAGACGCTTACTATTCATCTGAAGCCCGCTTAAACGTATGTGCTGAGCAAAATGGTGGTCACTTTGAACACTTAATTAACTACTTTTCACTGTTTTTGTGTAGATGTTATATCATTGTTATCACAATTTGATACATTCTAATTTCAGCTTTAGAACCTCGGTGGTTCAGGCGTAAGAACGTGTGCCTCTGAACCGAAGGATACTGGGTTCGATCCCAGGGTACTCCTTTAACTTTTTCAGTACAAACTGGAACATTAACATCAGCCGAGGTTCTGGCATGGTATTTGAGCAAGTTGAATGTCTGCACGTTCCGCCCTTCAGAGGGGGCGTAAAGCCGTCGGTCCCGTGTCCATGCAATGTTGGGCACGTTAAAAATCCCTACCCTCCTTACAGAAAGGCAGGGGTTCGGCAAAATTTCCAGGATAGTGAGGTGAAACTGCTCCCTGGCGTCGGTGATTGGCCATAGTCGCGGAAATAGGCCGACGTTAAAGAAACAAAACACACACACAATTTCAGCTTTGAGTTCTATTTCAATATCACTTAATAGAATAGTCTTTAATTTATATTTGTTAAAATTTTCCATTACAATTTTCTTTTCTAGTTATTATTTTTATTTGAGGAATATTTTTTCTCCATGCTTTTGTAAACTGGTAACAATACATTCTTTAAGGAATATATCACAGTTGAAACAAGCCGGCATTTACAAGTTTACTGAAATAATAAAACGAGGTCGGAAAAAGTACTAGGTTTTGAGAAGTAGTGACCGTAAATCTTAATATAATTCTTCATATGCCCCAACAGACGATTATTAATCAAACCAAGAGGAGTCTAGACAGGAAACTGTATATAGGTATTTCAAAAAGGATACGTTAATTCGATCCTGTGTATAAATGTGCCTTTTAAAAAAACAGCCAATATCTCAGTAAATACTGGTTCCATGTATAGGGAATACTTCATGAAACTGAAAGAACATTTTTTGATGTATCGAAATTGATTATAATATACAGGCTGTTCTATTTGAATTTCTCGAGAAAACTCGACTTGAATGTTTTTACTCGCCCTGTATACAGTTTTCAAGCAATTCTTTTTGTATCGATTGGAGTTGAAAGAACAACACTTTTTCAAATTTTTGGCACGATAGTGTGTTGCATGCTGACATGTTATTGAAGATAGAGACCGTCAAATGTGCCCTTGATGTTTTAGAAATGTGGCCATAACTTTTGAACGTCTCTTTAGGAACCCCAACAACTATACGCTGGAATCGGCAAAACAAGAGAAATTTGAAAATGAAACAATATACAGGGTGTACCATTTAAAAAAAAAGTAAAGTTTGGGTTGTGTATCTAACTTATGCAACGCCCAGTATATGCAAAAATAATATAAGTTTGTAGCTAACGTTAGTCCCTGCCACTTTTGTTTCAAAGTTATTTTTATTAATAAATAATAAAGGAGGCTATGAATTTGAACGCACTGTTGGGCCACCGTGTTTATTAAAGAGGCAAAATTGGGTTGAGAATGATTGTGATACAGTGTGCACTTGGGATATGTGAACCAAATCTTAGTAATCAAGGTGATAATTTCCGGTCCGGCTCTGATAATGGATTATACTGTCTTTGCTCAAATACCAACAACTTTTCAGAAAACACAATATTATTGAATTTTCGTAGAAAAAATTGACTAATGGGGAGATCCCGACTTTTAAATTTTGAAAAATTTTTTGCAAATGAGCGCGAACTAGGAACCCTAGAACCCATATCCGGGGTCAGTTTCAATTTTTATATGTTTATATATATATATATATATATATATATATATATATATATATATATATATATATATATATATATATATATATATATATATATATATATATATATATGTATGAATCACACCTATAACTCAAAAAATAATGGGCCGATTTTGATGAAATTTGGCAAATACTTCTTTTTTGTAACTAGCTTGGGTAGGTTTGTTAGTCAGGAAAATCGGACGAGGTTTTCCGGGAAAATTTTGAGTTTTCATTGGAAAAATTTTTATATCTCCGTAATTAACAAAGTAAGGGCAACCAAATTTGGTACACGGGTTTACATCATTATAGGTAAGCTATCTACCAAAATTGAGCTCTGTAGGTTAAAGGAGAAAAAAAGTTACAGGCATTTAAAGAAAAATAAATTTGGGTTTTCCTCAAAACGTCAAAGTCGCGATTTAAAATGTCAAAATTGGTAATATTTAGGCAATGAACCTCGAATTAATATGAGCTATGGAAAGAAAATGTCTCAAGAAGAATGCTTTACAAAGCCTGAACTCTTAGTTTCAATCGTCATTGTCCTTCATTTTACTAAAATGTTTCCAGAAAGTTCATTTAAAATAGACCCTTTCTCTGATGCTTTGGCAGTAGTGTTGGCTATAGAGTTTATCGTTTAATGGTATATCATTTTTGTCAAATTTTCGTAAAAAATCATTAAAGCTCAATATATCCGTTATTATGCAAGTTACGGAAAAAAAAAGGCATACATTAATTATAGGGTCTTGAGTTACATCTTTAAAATATTTCCACAATCACAGGGTGGCCCATAAGTCGTTGGTGATTCAAATTTTCTTTTTTTTTTATCGAACACGCCCTCTTATTGCATTTTTGCATTTTCCATCGAAATATAATACATCTTTGTAAGAAAAGAAATTCGGGACGCAACAAGTGCGTCATGGTAGCGAATTTTCATTAAATGCTTCAAATTTGATCAGCTCAATTTGCTATTAACCTCTAAGGTTGACTAGGAAACCAGTTTTTTTGGGAACAATTTAAGTTTACTTTCGGAAATTTTTGTACATTTTCAAACAATAAAGTTACTTTGATGAAACATGGCACATTATTTCTACTATATAGATTGATGCCTGCTTTCTTAAAAAACGTGTTTGCTATTAAAAACATTTTTATGAAAATTTACTACGCACTTGCTGCGTCCAGAAGTTTTATTTTATACATTCCACCGTTAACAGTAAAGAAGTGTTATTTTTTTCATGTTGAAAAGTGAGAATACTTAAAAGTCACAGGAAATAATTGAACAACTCAATCAATTCCATGCCACATTACGATAGCTAACTGGTCCAGTTGGTCTTACCAAGTTGAAGAAGTCATTTGCTTTATGTCAGAAATTATTAATTTGGTATAAAAGTAACTCTCGTAAACTAAACCACAAAAAATATTTTGAAAGGGTTGTAACTTGGGGCGTTTTAACCTGCTCAACTGGACATTGACATTACAGTGCTTTAAATATTTTAATGTTTTTATTGTATTCAAACAGTTGCGTCAGATAACTATAATTTTGTTTTATCGTTTGTTGGTAGACAGTAGTAGAGGCAGAAGTATCACTGATTGGATAGCTGCTGGTGAGATAGTATTAGTGCTTTTTATGGCGTCATGTTGGCCCCAGTGGCTCATTTGCATCGCATCCGTCATTAATATCACGCCTAACTGGTTGCGGGTGTCTGAGCCAGGGCCATTCTATAAATTCTCAGCAGCGTTTTGTAATTTGTCCACACTTTCGTTTTCCAATTGGCGTTCTGGCAACACACTAATATGCCCGCATTATAACCGGCAAATTAAAAATGTATGCAAGAGTTTTCTTCCCAAAGCTTTTATTATTTACAATTTACATTATTAAGTTCAGAGTGATTTGATACCTGATATAAACAGCTAACAATTTTTATAACGCGTGTGTTTAAGAATAGGAGGGTAAATTAGGGAAATACGGAAAACTGAAATTATCACTGACAAGACAGGCATAGTAACGATATTAGTGCTTCAATAAAAATAAGAAAAGAACTGGAAAGTTTATATGTGACAACAAATGTCGTTGTATTTCAATGAATTTTCGAGTAAACCGGAAATAAAAAAATCTTTCCAGAAGGTTCTAGAACATTTTAAGGAGACAATGAAGCACTCGTACCTCACTGACGGGCGAGTCCATCATGCATCCTAGAGGCAAATTATAAACCCTAAGGCCAGGAGATATAAAGTTGATTTGTTTAATATCTCAAGGGCACTCCAGAGCACTCCCCTTTCTTACCAAGTGAGAATGTACTTACTGGTTTCGACCAATGAAACTTAAAATCTGCTCTGCGTAAGCAGCGTAAACTTTTGACGAGAGATGCTCCATATAAGCAATAGTCGAAGGAGAAATCGGTGTATTTTACCGAATAAGGCGAAAGAGTTCGCGTCTCTCCAGGTATCTAGTGCACTTGCCTATTACGTTTTGTTAGCAACAATAGCGTGTCAACCCCATTCTCAACAGTCTGAAACGGCAAGTCTGCAGATTTTCTTTACTATATAGGGCAAATTTTTCTAAGCACACCTTTTGTTTGCAAATTGCAGGGGTTCTTCGATTTGGCTTTTCTGTTTTCTCTTCTGGTTTTTCATTGAGTTTTCCGCTGTTTTCTCGTATCTACTGTTCCACTGCCTTTAATGGTTTCTTGAGAACTAACGCTGTTGCAACGGCCTCAGTGTGCTGCTGCAGACTGCCGGAATGCCTCCTGGGGGGCTAACACTGCTCTCCTTATCCAGACACCTGTTGCAAGCGGTCTCTACGCTTTTCTAAAGCGGCAAAGGCTGCTTTTAATCAAGTTTTAGTTGCTGTCGCAGAGGCCCCTAAATCACAGGGCCTAATACAAAGGCTCAACCTCACCCTTTATATGAAGAGATGATAAAAATGTTGAATCTAATTTTCAACAGTTGATGTATGTCGATAATCTTTTACTTCAGACCAATCATGTGATATGTAATCTAAATTGTTTCGCAACGCTTACATAAAGTTGATGATAATTCTGAAAAAAGAAACATCATAACTCGGTTTTTGTAACACTTTCGAATACTACTGATAAAAGTGCTTCAAGAAAATGACGAACAAAATTCCATTCCAAAAAGAGGTTGGTACGAAAGTGAGATATTTTCAAAATAAATTATTAACGAAAAATGTGACATACTTTCTGCTGCCTGGAAAATCCTGAAGAAAACTCATTTTTAGAAATTTCTATTTTCGTTACAACCCTTCTTCACTCTCTGAAAGTACTTTTATTACTATAGGGATACAGAAATTGATAGAAAGTTAAACGGCCAACAACTTAAACAATTAAAATGTGAGTATTTTACAGATGATGGTAAACCAGCAAAGAACTAAAAAGATGGGTCTTACTGGCAAAGCATTCAATAAACAAAGTAATATTTTCACCAATAAATGTTTTACCTTGGATTTGAGCAAGTGGTTCATCAAGTCATACGTACGAAGTATTGCAGTGTAAGGGGCGAGTGACCGGACTTTATCTAAATAGGAGATAAAAAGAATAGAAGCTTCTGAAATGTGGAAACCTGTATAAATATGTGAGTCATAGCATGGTGTCTCCATTGTTGTCATTTTCCGACATAAATTTTCCAGCCTATCAGAGATTCCTTTAAACGAACGGAACAACACAACAATACAGTATAACAGTTTTATAGCTGAAAACACATTTTAAATACATTATTTCATGTGCTTGTTAGAAGCACAGGAATCACTAACTTATGGATCATAAAGTTTCAAACATTGAGAACATAACATTGGTCTCTTCTCTTTTGATTTGTGCTGGTCCGATATTGCAGCGAGGCCATTACTCGGTCCTCTAAGATTCAGTTTACGACTCTATAAAATTTCAATTTGAAAACTGCCATTAAAGTTATTCAGCACTCCCGAGACAAGAAAATCGTGTTTTCCGACCCTGTTGTGCAAAATCAGAGTAAATTAAATTGATGGATTATGCAGATAGAGCAGCTGTAATAACACAGAACGGCATTATAAGTATATTAATGCAGATATTGAATGCTACAAAAACCTTTAATCCCGACGGGAAATAATAGAATAGACTGTTTATTAAATTGTAATTGGTTTGCTATCTGGCACTATAAAGAATGTTTTATAGGTTTTTTTTAGAGACACACAAGTTGACTTGCGGCCCAAATGCAGAGATTCTACATTTTTCAGATTTATATATAAAAAAAAAGTGTGTTACATATTGTTACCCATTCGAGAATGAAGTTTTATTATTCTTTCTAAAGTGTATTTATTCAAAGAGTTTATCCCTGATCGATATCTCGAGGTGGTCTCCACATGGATCTAAATCCGGACAGTAGGTAGGCTAACAGTGATATTCACCCCCCGGACCCAAGCATAGTTTATCTATCCATGAGGTTTTTAATGATTAGTGGCTTAATTGGATAAGGAATACACTATACCATTTTATAACAAATTGAGAAATAAATATCTACCACATCATAATGTTGATTTATCCAGGGTTTTGGATTTTTTAACTCCCCAGTAACTTTTTCTTTAAATTTTGAAAGAATTAGAATTATCTAACTTGCCGTGTTCATATGTGTACGAGTGTGCTTGTTTGGCAGAATCTCACTATGAGGATTTTGTCAAGAAAGCTTAAGCAACATACTGCTCTCAAACAATATGGAAAATTTATTTGTTCACGTGCAACAAACAGTACCATTTACAAAATATAGTGTGTACTCTGTCATTTTAGTCAATTTTCTTTAAAAAAATTCACTAATGAGGAGTTCCCGACTTTTGAATTTTGAAAAAATTTCTTCAAATGAGCGCTATTTAGGACCCCGGAACCCAAATCCGAGGTCAGTTTCAGACTTTATATCCTTATATATATATATATATATATATATATATATATATATATATATATATATATATATATATATATATATATATATATATATATATATATATATATAAATCCGCCGAGGTTTTCCCGGAAAGGGCAACCAAATTTCATACGCAGGTTTATATCATTATAGGAAACTTACCTACCAAAATTTAGCTCCGTAGGTTGAAGGAAAAAAGTTACAGGCATTCAAAGAAAAATAAATTTGGGTTCTCCTCAAAACGTCAAAATCGCGATTTTAAACGTCACAATTGGTGAGTACCTTCCTTTCACAAGTGGCTTGGACAAGTTCGTTAGCCAGGAAAATCCGCCGATGTTTTCCCGGAAAATTTTGTGTTTTCTTTCGAAAAAAAATTATATCCAAAATTAACAAAGTAAGGACAACCAAATTTTATACGCAGATTTATATCATTATAGGAAAGTCACCTACCAAAATTTAGCTCTGTAGGTCAAAAGACAAAAAAGTTATAGGCATTTAAACAAAAATAAATTGGGGTTTTTCACAAAACGTCACAGTTGCGATTTAAACGTCAAAATTGGCAACATTTAGGAAAAGAACTTGAATCTAATACGGGCTATGGAAATAAAATGTCTCAAGAAGAATGTTTTACAAACCCTGAAGTCTTAGTTTCAACCGTCATTGTCCTTCATTTTAATAAAATGTTTCCAGAAAATTCATTTCAAATAGACCCTTTCTCTGACGCTTGGCAGTAGCCTTAGCTATAGAGTTTATCGTTAATGGTATATAATTTTTATAGAATTTTCGTAAAAAAAATCAATAAAGCTCAATATATCTGTTATTATACAAGATATGAAAAAAATTTGTATATATTAATTATAGGGTGTCTTGAGCTACATCTTAAAAAAATATTTCTACAATCATAGGGTGGCCCATAAGTCGTTGCTGATACAAATTTTCTTTTTTTTTTAATCAAACACGCCTTATGTGATTGAATTTTTGCATTTTCCATCGAAATATAATGCATGTTTGTAAGAAAAAAAAATTCTGGGCGCAGTAAGTGCGTTATGGTAGCGAATTTTGATTAAATGCTTAATATTTGAATAGCTAAATTTGCTATTAACCTATAAGATTGACCAAGAAACGAGTTTTTTCGGGAACACTTTAAGTTTACTTTCGGAAATTTTTGTACATTTTCAAACAATAAAGTTATTTATTTTGATGAAACATGGCACATTGTTTTTAGTGAATTTTCTTTAAAAAAATTCACTAATGAGGAGATTCCGACTTTTGAATTTTGAAAAAATTCCTTCAAATGAGCGCTTGTTAGCCCCCCATAAAACATATCCGGGGTCAGTTTCAATTTTTATATGTTTATATATATATATATATATATATATATATATATATATATATATATATATATATATATATATATATATATATATATATATATATCACACCGATAACTCAAAAAATAATGGGCCGATTTTGATCAAATTTTGTGAAAAAATTCCTTTTGCCAATGGCTTGGATAAATTCGTTATCCAGGAAAATCTGCCCAGGTTTTCCCGGAAAAGTTTGTGTTTTATTTCGAAAAAAATTTACATCTCCGGAATTAACAAAGTAAGGGCAACCAAATGTGGTACGCAGGTTGACATCCTTATAGGTAAGTTACCTACCAAAATTTAGCTATGTAGGTCAAAAGACTAAAAAGTTATAGGCACTTAAAAAAAGGGGTTTTCCTCAAAACGTCAAAGTGGCGATTTAAAATGTCAAAATTGGCAGCATTTAGGCAAAGAACTTAAATCTAATACGGGCTATGGAAAGAAAATGTCTCAAGAAGAATGTTTTACAAACCCTGAAGTCTTAGTTTCAACCGTCATTGTCCTTCATTTTACTAAAATGTTTCCAGAAAATTCATTTCAAATAGACCCTTTCTCTGATGCTTGGCAGTAGCCTTAGCTATAGAGTTTATCATTTAATGGTATATAATTTTTGTCGAATTTTCGTAAAAAATCAATAAAGCTCAATATATCCGTTATTATATAAGATATGAAGAAAATTTGTATATATTAATTATAGGGTGTCTTGAGCTACATCTTAAAATAATATTTTTACAATCACAGGGTGGCCCATAAATCGTTGGTGATACAAATTTCCTTTTTTTTTAATCAAACACGCCTTATGTTATTGCATTTTTGCATTTTCCATCGAAATATAATGCATGTTTGTACAAAAAGAAATTCTGGACGCAGCAAGTGCGTTATGGTAGCGAATTGCAATCAAATGTTTCATATTTGAACAGCTAAATTTGCTACTAACCTATAAGGTTGACCAAGAAACGTGTTTTTTCGGGAACATTTTAAGTTGACTTTTGGAAATTTTTGTACATTTTCACAAAATAAAGTTATTTTAATGGAACATGGCACATTGTTTTTACTATATAGGTTATACTGGTAACCAAATTTGATGCCTGCTTTCTTAAAAAAACACACATATTTGTTATTAAAAAGATTTTTATGAAAATTCACTACCATAACGCACTTGCTGCGTCCAGAATTTTTAATTTATTGGTATGGCATATTTTGTTTGTGTACCATTTTAGCTCGTAGTGATGTTAAATTTTTGTCTGGTGCTGATATATGATAAAGATATACAACTACAGGACGCAGCAAATGCATTATATTAGTGAATTTTCATAAGAATTGTACACTATTAGTAATATATATTATTAAAACTAATTCTTTAAATTTAAATGAACCTCGGACATCGGTTTTAGAGTCCCAGTTAGCGATTATTTGAAAAAAATTATATTTTATATGGAGCTACTAAATTAAAATTTGGTTTTAGATATAATATGTATGTTCTGCAAGTGTCTTTAAAAAATTGTGTTACAAATTTCATTAAAGTTACAAAAGTGTTTCAGAAAATAATTAATTATTTACAAAGGGAATGTACCTGTCAAATTATTAATATGACTGGTATTTTTTCTTATTAATTGCTTGGATGGTTTTGTTTTAATCAACTCATTAAGTTTTTGCAAACAATAAACAACAAAAAGGTTTTCTAAAACAAATTTGTAGTTATCCGCGAAGCTCATTATGTTATTTTTCTTTAATTTAGTACCCACGGTGCGTTTACATGGGTGTTAGTATGGTTCAAGATTGAAGATTCTAGCTTAATGGGAAATTTATTGAGCTATCGGATTTAAAATATTTTTAAGAAAATTTTCTACCATAATATACTTGCTGCACCCAGATTATTTCCAACACTTATTTACGGTTGCTGTATCCATACCTTTTAAAAATGATAAACTATTGAAGCTTTCTATGTAAGACTGAAAAACAAGGCAACCTCAAAATGATTCTTGGAAAAAAAATATTTAAAAATGAAATGAGATAACAATTTAAACATAAATTGAAAATCTTGGTTCGCTGCTTCGTCGCGGGGGTACTCCTACCCCTTCTGCATCCCTACAATCACCCTCAATGCATAAACAAGAACAAAGTAAACAATAAAAATTTCTTTGGAGCAACCGCTAAGAAAGTTACGGGACCTGCGGTGAATATAGAGGTTCTGCGCGCGGTAAACAGGATTCTAAGGAGGTATAGTCACTGCATAATATTTATTATGCTGTGGTGTAGCTGCAAAATGGGGTAATGGCAGCTTAAAGAGGTCCAACTAAGCTGTTTCTTCCACAGTTTCCGCTCACACTTACTTTTTATATTCTTCTCCGCCGAGCACCCCTATTCACTCTTGGTTCCGTAACTTTCTTGTGGGTTGTTTGCAAGGAATTCTTGTTGTGGTTTGGGCATCCAGAAGGGATTCTAAGCATATTTCTGAAAATATTTTTATAAACACCCCCCATGTGCTAATCTGAAAATTTACCGAAAATTTAATTTTAATTTACAACCGGAATGCATCTATGAAATTATGGTTGGCATGTATTTTTCCATATTAATCGCTCGAGTGATCAGTTTTAGTCAACTCAATCGCACCAGTTTCTGCAAACAAAATAACAAAAAAGGTGTTTTAAAACAAATAGTAATTATCTGTGAAGCTGATTGTGTTATTTTTTAAATTTAGTATCCGCGCTGCTTTTATATAGGTTTTACTATGTATCAAAACTGAAGATTCTAGTTTAATGGGAAATTGCGTTAGCACGGATTCGAAATATTTTAATGAAAAATCGCACCCATAACGCACTCGAACTCTTTTCAATACTTATCTACTATTGCTGTATCCATACTTTTTGAAAATGAAATAAATATAAACAATACAAAATTTTGAAATTAAAATTTTAATAATTTAACCTAAACATCTGTTTATGTAATTTTAGCTAGGGATGAATGTAAAAAATAGTAGTACCTACCTAAATATTAAAGTACTTATTGTATTAGTTTGAGGTAGGAATATTTCTTCTTAAAATAATTTTTGTTTGACCTTTGTAATACCTACCAGTGAATTCTGTGTAGGGTCCACGGGTAATACATACAATGTTTTAAATACCGTGGACGTGTAGAATGGGAAGCTTAACATTTATTAGTGAATTTTCGTAGAAAAAATTCACTAATGGGGAGATCCCGACTTTTGAATTTTGAAAAAAATTTTGCAAATGAGCGCGAACTAGGACCCCTAGAACCCATATCCGGGGTCAGTTTCAATTTTTATATGTTTATATATATATATATTTATATATATATATATATATATATATATATATATATATATATATATATATATATATATATATATATATATATATATATATATATATATGTATCACACCGATAACTCAAAAAATAATAGGCCGATTTTGATAAAATTTGGCATGTACCTTTCTTTTGTTAATAGCTTGGACAAGTTCGTTAGTCAGGAAAATCGGACGAGGTTTTCCGGGAAAATTTTGAGTTTTCATTCGAAAAAAATTCATATCTCAAAAAGTAATAAGCCGATTTTAATAAAATTTGGCACGTACCTTCCTTTTGTAAATGGCTTTGACATGTTTGTTAGTCAGGAAAATCGGACGAGGTTTTCCGGGAAAAATTTGAGTTTTCATTTAAAAAAAATTCATATCTCAAAAAGTAATAAGCCGATTTTAATAAAATTTGGCACATACCTTACTTTTGTAAATGGCTTTGACATGTTTGTTAGTCAAGAAAATCGGACGAGATTTTCCGGGAAAATTTTGAGTTTTCATTTGAAAAAAATTCATATCTCAAAAAGTAATGAGCCGATTTTAATAAAATTTGGCATGTACCTTCCTTTTGTAAATGGCTTTGACAAGTTTGTTATTTAGAAAAATTGGACGAGGTTTTCCGGGAAAATTTTGAGTTTTCATTTGAAAAAATTTTTTATCTTAAAAAATATAAAATCTATGATAACCAAATTTGGTAGGTAGGTTTACGATATAAAAAGTAAACTATACACCAAAATTTAGATTTCTATGTTACAAGAAAAAAAAGTTATAATAAAATATTTTGTGCCAGATCATTTCTATGAAAATTCACTACCATAACGCACTTGCTGCGTCCAGACTTTTCATAATGAAATGTCGTTCTAGATTGCTTTTAAACAAATTGAATCACTTGCATTAAATTTTTCATTTATTAGTATACATTCGCATGCTAAAATTTGGCGCTTTTGAACGCAAGCTTTGTCCCTGTATTACAAAAGAAATGGTCCAAGGCTGACATTTTACTAGTTGATTGTACATTGTACACAGCTCTATCTATAAAATTTTGTGTAAACTAGAGAGGTGTCGGTACAACATACTACCTGGTCCTACACCGAGATGGCGGCCCTGTCGTATCTCTCATGTCTGACCTTTTGTAATAACTTTCATTATTTATATTTTATCTACCATTTATTTAAATAACATATCAGTATGGATAACGTCATCTGTCTTTGTCCAACATTGTAGATATTGCATTAGAGAATCTGAAGTGATGACGATTATTTTATTATTAATTTAGAATAACTTTATTTTCCTTTGATCAAACGGCTTCAAAATTGGTACGCAACCACGTCTGTCTATGTTCTTTTAAGGCGTAAATTTTTGTTTCAATCACTTAGAAAATTTGAGAGATATTGCGTTTTAAAAAATATTTGTCAATTTTTTATTAAGAAAAATTGGCCGTTAAGATTTGACGAACAAACTCATCTCAAGTCGTTAGCAAAATAAGGGTAATTCCCAAATTTGGTCCAAATCAGTGAAGTAATTTTTGAGTTATCGGTTGGATACATATATATATATATATATATATATATATATATATATATATATATATATATATATATATATATATATATATATATATATATATATATATATATAAGTATTTAGTATATTTATTAGTACATAATTTTACAATGTGTTTCACAAAATAAGCCTGATGCTCGTGCTTCCAATAAACACAATTTTGATTTCTGACTTGCCTAACGAGAACTGCCAAATCTTGCTGCTGTCACATTTTTAATTCTGTCCAATATTCAATAACTTTGAACTTCCTTTCTGCCACTAACAGTTGCACTACCAATCTAAATGTTCAGCTTTCATTTTACAATAACTTCTCCTCTTAAACCAGAAAATTCTTCCAAAATACGGATATCAATTACCACATAAAAATTTTGACATTTTGATTTTACAATTAAATAATTGACCATGGAAATTGGTTCCAGACGCCCTAATTCGCGCTCATCTGAAGAGATAAAGATACCTCTTTATTAGTGAATGTTCTTAATGAAAATTCACTAATTATAGTCATTATTATATCATTATTTGCAAAACAACAACGGGTGGCCACAAAATGCGCATGCAACGTAGGCAACGATGCAAAATTTTAAGTGCCTAAGTGAATATTGGAACCTGTGATGAGCACTTATAAGTACACTTGAAGAACCCAAATCACCACAACACATTTTAAAAACCTGACGATCGTTTCACTAACAAAACTAACGTCATTAAAGGATGAAAAATTCTATGCGTTTGACGACTACAACTGTGTTTATTTTCCTTGAGGGTACTCGGCCTAGACGGTTGAGGGTGGTTCACACAAACAAACAAACTTTCTCTGTTTATTTACCGGAAATTTTCTTTACCCGAATTTGGTTATCAACATTCCGTTTGACGTCTACAAGTGTGTTTATATTCTGTGCAGGTACTCGGCCTAGACGGTTGAGGGTGGTTCACACAAACAAACAAACTTTCTCTGTTTATTTACCGGAAATTCTCTTTACCCGAAATTGGTTATCAACATTCCCACGTTTTATTTGTTGGCATCTATCCTAAAGTGTTCAATCCATAAACTGCACATAGGCAGCAGTGTCAAATTTATATAACTATTATTGGTGTTATATTTAGCAATATATATGCTTTCGAAAGCGTTTAGCTGACCTGGTTGTCTAACATTTTTTCTTTATCTACGTGGTGATTATTACCAGAAACATGTGAGGCCACGCAAGTACCCTATAATGGTGAGAAATGTTCTGTAAATCTAATTTCAATGGATCTTTTGGTTTATCCAACGTATTTAAATCACAATCTTTACAACGTATTGCATAGATCCCCGACATTTTAGCGGTATCAGCCTTGTCTTTTGGGTTACCTAGCAAGTTTTTAAAGTTTTTTTTTTCGAAAATGTTGTTTGGAAATTGGCTTTTCTAAAAATGATATCCAGCCCCTCATGATTAGCGGTTCAAATGGTAGGCCAACAAAAGTTTTTCCGCTTTCTCTTCTCTAAAGGTCGTTAATTCTGCTAAAATGTTTTGTTTGTTAATTGATTCTTCCACCAGGCAAGCAGTGTACCCGTTAGACACGTTCCTAATATACCTTAATTCCTTACTATACCGTGTGTCCCAAACTGGATGGGAATGTATTGCTATCTCCGTTATTATTAGAGATAGGGAGACGGTTAAATTAGTAATGTTTTGTAGAATTTCATGCCCGTTCCAAATATGTCTTATATTTTGCCATGCCTCTTTTCGTTTTCCAGTTATTTTGTAAATTACAAAATTGGTCGATTTTTTTTCTTCAATATCTAAATAGGCGTCGATGTGACATGTCTAAGACTTGCACATTATCAGGACACTTCTTACAAAGTAATCTTTTTGTGATATTCTCAACTTTGGATTGTCATTTGTTTTTGAGCCACAGGTATCAACGTTTGTTTTTACTATGGTAGCCATATATGGATTTTTCGCTGATGTGATAGTCTGTGAAAAGAGCTTTACAATGATGTACAACATGCTTCAGAAATCTTGTAATTACACTGACAATCTTGAGAAAAATCGTTTTGCGGATAGTAGGCTATGAAATCCAATACCCGAAAACAAATGGCAAAAGAAAGTGTTCAAAAAGCAGTAGGCCATGGAGTATAACAATAGACTTATACCTTTAACATAATTTTCCGTAATAAAATAGAAACTTAAAAATACACTAAATAGAAAATTGTTCAATATGGCCACCGTTTTGTTCAATGCACTTTATACCCTTTTTAAAACATGCTTGCAAACTCTGGTGATGATGTTTTGGTTAATATGACTTATGGCTTCCGTGATTTTGTTTCGTAATTCATTGATATTTTGTGGTGAATCGAAATTATACACATCATTCTTCAGAGTACCCCAAAAATAAAAATCCATGGGTGTTATATCAGGACTTCGAGCACACCAATAAACCGGCCCATTGTTACAAATGACACGATTATTACAATTTTGGTACAAAAATTCTTTGACGATCCCAGCATTGTGTGCTGGACAACCGTTTTGTTGGTACCAAATCTCGTCCAAATCATGAACTCTTCTAATTATTGCTTATATATCATTTCTCAATGGATTAAGATACCTTTCCCCAGTTAAATTATTTTCAAAAGAGAACGGACCAACAATGAAGTTACCTAATTTTTTTTTAAATTAACTGTATAATTTACAAATAAAAATAACAGTTTTTTACCTAATAAGCCGCACCAAACATTAATACCAAATCTGCCTGGCAATCGTCTTTTTTCGTTTAGATGGGGATTTTCATTTGCCCAATAATGCCTATTATGGCGATTATACACACCACAAGTTGTAAATCTGGATACATCAGTTCATATTACTTTCAAATCAAAATTTTCATCTTGCTGATATTGTCCTTGATACAATCTGCAGAATTGAAGTCGCTTAGGGTAATCGTCAACATTTAAACCTTCTACGATTGTAGGTTTGTATGGATGGTAATGACTTTGTTTTAATACACGGTATACCGTACTTTTTGGAACGTCAATTTGTTCACCATAAAATCGAACAGATTGGGGAGGGTTTTCGTTTGAAACCTGTAAGACAGCATTATTTCTTTCTTCATTTCTAGACATTGGTAGTTTCTTTGCGTGGAAGTTACCGTCGTAGATTAGTCACTATCCTGCGAAATATTTTGGTGTTTGGTTGTCGTTTTTCTGGGTAGTTGTTTTGATATGAATTTGCGGCAGCCTCAGTATTTCGGTTAGAATCAATATAACATTCCAGCATGTCAAAATATTCTTCATTACTGAATATATTGTTGAATAATATTTAAAATAAACAGGAAACAAACTATTTAGTACACCATTTTAAGCAACGTGTTAAACACACCTCAAATTGTTCAGATAATTAACAATGACAGTATTCTTAATTGTCGCGATAGGGTTATATCCATAGGAACCTTTCGTCTGTTGTTTTTCAGTTGACTTACGTTTAAAAATCAAACAATTTTCAAAGGCGTCTTCGTAAATCATTAATCTGCTTTTTATTGATATTCTGTTAGTGAATTTAGTTATTTACTAGGCTTACCTATTTAATTAAATTATAAGAATTTTTTAGGATAATGTTGTAATATAAAGTATCATTTGTTATTATGGGCCGTTTTATTGGTGTGCTCAATGTTCCTATTTTTTTATCCTGAATTATTACGAAAAATTATGTTAAAGGTAGAAGTCTATTGTTAGACTCCATGGCCTACTGCTTTTTAAACACCTTTTTTTTGTCATTTCTTTTCTGGTTTTGGATTTCATAGCCTACTTTCCTCAAAATGGTTTTTCTCAAAATTGTCAGTGCAATTACATGGTTTCTCAAGCATGTTGTACATCCTTGGAAAGCTCTTTTTATAGACTATCACATGAGCAAAAAACCAATATGGCTGCCATAATAAAAGCAAACGTTGATACCTGTAGCTCAAAAACAAATGACAATCCAAAGTTGTGAATAGCACACAAAGATTACTCTGTAAAAAGTGTCCTGATAATATGCAGGTCTTGGACATGCCAGATCAACGCCTATTTATATATTGAAGAAACAAACATCGACCAGTTTTTGTTTTTTCTAAATAACTTGAAAACGAAAAAAAGGCAGGGTAAAATGTAAGTCATATTTGGAACGAGAATGAAATTCTACAAAACATTGCTAATTTAACTGTCTCCCTATCTCTAATAATAACGGAGATAGCAATACATTCCCATCCAGTTTGGGACACACTGTATATATTTTTACTTAGAGGAAAATGTATTAACATATTTACAAAGAAATTCAACCTAGCCATTTTTTGTGCGTACGTATGATGTGAGTCATTTGGAGTGTAACTTAGAGTGGTGATTTTCTTCCTATAAACATCGAATTCTAAAGTGAATCTATTTTTGATAACTAGTACATCTAGTAGAATATGTGGTGTTTTTCGTTCTCCAAGGGTACCTATTTGATTTCCTGCCATATCTTCCTTATACCCCTGACATGGCCCTAAGTGATTGTTATTTCTTTGGTCTAGTTGAAAAAGCATTTCAGTATGATGTGAAGTGATTCAAGCGGTGCATGAGTGGCTGTGTACACGACCCAACAATTTTTTCTTCGGGCTTTAAGTGTTTCTTACTCGACGAACGCGGCGCATAGAACGTAATGCGGACTACTTGTTCTGGGGATTTTTTAATAGATTTTGTTAAAAAGGTTTTTGTTTCTTGTTCTGGAGATTTTTTAATAGATTTTGTTAAAAAGGTTTTTGTTTCCATTTGACTATTTAAATACCATTATTTATTTTAAAATGGAAAAATCTCCTTTTTTCATAGCCAGAACGTATATGAATAAGCCTGCGTTGCCAGAGATGCATGTTTGTTTTTCCTTTCATATAATACTAGGCATTTTTAATCAAACCTGCATTATTTTAATTGACAAAACATGCCACGCTGATTTTATGTGTCTCGGATATTCAAAACTATCTAACGGAACAAATGCTCCAGTTTTATAACAAACTTTTACACAATGGAAGCCTGTCCTTTTTTCTCATGTACAATTTCCAGCTAGTCTCATTAAATTTTGACAGACGAGACGACGACTCATGAATTTCATAGCTAACTCCGGAGCAATTTTACTAGTAATTACTTCCATTATCACATCGCTGTACAATTCACCGCTTTTATAGTGACTCATTTACACTATCATTATAATCGGGAAATGAAATGTTAATAATTTGTATTTTAATTGTTTGATTGCAGTAATTGGGCAGCGCTTTATATGCCAACTAGATTAAAAGTTATGAAAACGTTAGTCTAGGTCAGCTATTCTCAAACGTTCCTGTTTACCTCCAAATTATTATCTTTATTACATAAGCGAATGAGTAATAATAATAATAATAATAATAATAATAATAATAATAATAATAATAATAATAATAATAATAATAATAATAATTCCTTTATTTGTCTTGTCGTCTTTCACATGAGCATATACAATAAGTAAATTTCCATATTAACTAAAACAAAACAAATCTTAGGGCGAAGTTCAGCCCGATACCGTAGTATCCGCTGTTCTACCACTTAAACCCTATTAAATTATTAGTGGCAAGCCATTTACCTTTCTGAACTCTGATTTGAAAAAAAACGGAGTAAGTTATAAGCGATCCATGTCAGGGCGACACTCACTCGTACCCATACATCCACACGCGTTCACATAGTCATACATTCAAGGTGTTATCTTCACGTGTCCATGCACATACACCTGCTCACTGCTCACACAGCCTCTGTACGCAACGTACATTTAAAACACTCGCCCACATAGCCAAAAACTCCCAATCTCTCACATAAAGTCTCACACTCATACACTTATACACTCACCTGCCCACACCCAAGGACACCCACATACCCACTCAGCCCCCACGCCCATCATACGCTCAAAACATTCTCACAACATACGTAAAGACTCCCACACACACACACATACATATATTCAGACATCTACCTTCATGCACTCCAACACCGCTACACAGCCCCATATGCACGTATGCATAAAACTTTCGCGCAATCATACCCAGAATCTCCCACCACTTACCCACATATTATTTCTCCTGTATTTAACACCTGCTAATCAAGCATCCACCGAAACATGTGTTTCTTAAATTTACTTATGGTCATTTCTTTTATATGATTTGGTATTTTATTATAAGTCCCGCAGACGTCATATGAGAAAGACCGTCGATATAGAGCAAGTTTGAAAGCTGGTATAGAGAGAAGATCCTTTCTTCGGATATTCACGTTATGTATATCGGTGCGATACCTAATTTTCCTACAAAGGTAAGACGGTGTCCCCTTTCTGATGATGCCATGCTAGAAACATGATCTCTGCAATAGAAATCTATCCCTCATGTCCAGCCATTGTGCCTCCCTGAGCTTATGGGAGATGTGCTCGAATTTTCGAATGTTATAGATATATCTTAAACAGGCGTTTTGAAGCCTCTGCACCCTCCCCATAGTCTCCACATCCAAACAGCATGAGAATACTTCTGCACAATATTTTATTTGTGATAACACTAATGTTTCACACAGGTGTTTTTTAATCTGTGTAGGTATATATTGCCTGTGAGGGTACAAAAGTCTCAATCCACCATATCCACGACTCAAACAACGCGAGACATGTGCGCGATATCTAAAGGTGTTATCCATTACCAATCCTAAGTTCCTAATCGACTCTACGATCGGTATAATGTCAGTGCCCATCCTCAGCACCACATCGTTTTTTATTTCCTGTACATGTCTATCGTAACCGAAAATTATTGCATTCGTCTTTTTTGGATTCAAATGCAGGGAGTGCATCTCTGAAAACTTTCTTAAGTTTTCCAGGTCTTCGTTGATCTCAATCAACACTTCTGTCAACTTATTTTTAGGAAATGAACAGTAGACCTGAATATCGTCAGCATACATGTGTATTTTCATATGCTTAAGGCAATCAGGGAACCTGTAGGTATATATCGTAAACAGAAGAGGTGAAAGTATAGATCCCTGCGGCAAGCCCTGCAGCATCTCCGAGGGATCCGATAAAACTCCTCCAACCCTTATGCATTGTGTACGTGATTGAAAAAAACTTCTCAGCAGCTTTAATGCCTCGTCCTGAAGACCCACACTTTTCAGAATCGCAATCATAGTCTCATGACATACTGTATCAAACGCTTTGCTATAGTCAAGAAGTATCAGTACAGTAATAAGACCTTTGTCCGTTGCATTTATTATGTCGTCATTGATGGACGCAAGAGCAGTTGTGCAGCTGTAGTCCTTTCGAAAACCCGACTGGACCTCCGGCAGTATGTTATCTAAGTTTTGCCTTAGTTGCCTAAATATGATCTTCTCAAATAACTTTGAAAAGATTGGCAGAATGCTCAAAATTCTGAGGTCATTGTAGTCCTTAGGTGTCTCAACCTTTGGAATGGGTATACCAATTGCTCGCTTCCACAAGTCCGGGAAATAGCACGCAAGAATACAGGAATTGATAATATTTACCAAAAACTTCAGTAAAAAGGGGCAGCACAAGTGTATCATTTTAATGCATATTTCATCAATTCCAATCGCACTACTCTTAATTTCCTACAAACATGATGCAACGATATCCTCATCCACAGTTACAAAACTCATTTGCTCTGTATTATTTTGGTTAGCATTATATAAGCTTTCGAGGCAACGATTGCTGCTTCTCACTCCGCAGGTAAGTGGGACATTCGGTCCGCATAGTTTAATTAATCCGTTTGGATTATTGAGATGGGAAGGCAAGCTGCTATGCTTTCGTTTGCTACAAATATTGAGTGATTTTAGTTGTCGGTATAAGTTTCTTGCGTCCCTGTTGCATAAGTTATGCATAAAGTAGGCTTTCTTTTCGGCACGAATCGCATTTGTTGTCGAATTTCTTAGTTTTTTATATGCTTCATAATCAGCAGTGCTAAGCGACTTTCTATATTTTATTCTAGCATTGTTTCTCATCGACATTATATTTTTAATAGTATCTGTAATCCAAGGGCAATGGGGTCTTGTAATTTTAATCGTCTTTATAGGAGCGTAGGTGTCAAATAAACGTAGTATTGTTGTGGTGATTATTGTAACCTTTTTATCTATATCATCCGTATAATATATGTTCTCTAAGCCTGCCGCTGCGAGCTGTGACAAAAGCCCTTCCCTGTCACACCTCTGATAATCCCTATAGGTGTAATACACTGGTTCCGGAGTTGGTTTTGTGATATTCAATAAGACATAGATCAAGTCGTGATCTGAAACCCCAGCAGACACAACTCCAGCCTCAAGTACTGCTTCCTGATTGGAAGTTAAAATGTGATCGATGAGTGACTCTCCTCTGGTAGGCTCATAAATTAATTGTGTGATTCCAAGATCTTGTAGGAACTCGCAATATGCCAAAGTACCTGGATCTTCTGTTTTTAATAAATTGATATTAATGTCACCCAGTATATATATACTGTCGCTTATCAAAAAAAGATTTAAAAATATGTTGTTTAATTCCTCTATAAATACTCTGTAAGGTATGTCATGGTTCCTGTAAGTTGTACATATTAAAAGTTTTCTATTATTTATATTAAGTTGCAGAATGAGCTCCTCGATAGCCCCAGATAAAGAAATTATTTCGGGATTCAGATTATTTTTAACATAAACTCCAAGACCGGAGCCCCTACCGCGATAATCTCTTCGTATAAAGGTATATCCATCAACCTGGCAAATACTTATAGGCGATTGCTGTGTTACCCAGTTTCCGATATTCCCAACACATCTAGACTCTCTCTCACCATAATCTCCCTTATGTCCACTATATGTGGCAACAGTGAACGCACATTTAAATGTGCTATCTTTAGTCTATGGTATCTCCCCGACATGTCCTCGCCAAACAATAAATAAATAAACAAAATCTAAATAAATTTAAGAAATATAAAATAAACAGAATAAATGGCTAGCCGTTCTCAGTCAGATGATACCCAAACCACACAAAAAAGTTATCGGACAGCTCCAATATTCATTTACGTTAAACTGATACCGCGAAGCCTCAGAATGAGACCATGCCCGTACTCACAAAATTTCTGAACCCCATTTATAATTCAAATAAGTTAGGTATAACAGCATGCTCCATGGTACCAGATCAAACCACTATCACCGAGGCACTGTAAACATTATGTGCCCCTACATAGTATCACCTCTAACTGATATGATACTAAAACCTATAAAAGGAAAATTAGAAACATAATATAAAGATAATATAATAATAAATATAATAAACATAATATTTGACCCTAAAAAACCAAAGTAAGCATGTATTCAAACAACACATCTATATATAACTAAATTAATATTATAACATATATACATATGGGGCACATTGCTCCCTACCAATACAAAATATTAGCAGGTACTATAATTAACTCGATCATCAGAAGTGTACCAACAACAAACGCGCAACAGACGGAAGCGGCAAGGTCCCAATTAAGTTTTCTTTCATGGTAACAAACCGGTGGATGCAGTTTCAATCTTGCTACCAGTCAGTCTATCTAAATCGCTTAAATTAAACAGTCGATGAATTTTATTATCCATCTTTACACAGATAATACCATCAGCTGACCACACACTATAACGGCCAAACACTTCACGAGCTTTTTTATATAAATCCAATCTCTGCCTCGAGAGATCTTCCCTTATTATAATATCAGTGGACTTTAACTTACTCTTTGCACCATATATGATCCTCCTCACCCGGTAGCTAACCATTTTCACCATAACTGCCCTACTATGGCCCTCCTTTACCATTCCGACCCGATGCGTCTGCTGAATGTCTTGAAGTCCGATTTCAAGTCCCATTTTATTTTGAAATATATCTATTACCAAAGCTTCGGTATTTTCTTTCGGATTTTCTGGCAACCCAAATATCCTCAAGTTATTTCTCCTCGAGTACGCCTCTGCATCAGTCATCGATCTTTTCATGGATTCGAGTTCTCGGGCAAGTTTTGCATTTTCTTCCTTCAATTTAGCTATTAAATTTGCATGTTCATTTAAAATTTTATCAACCTTTTTTCCGACAGCTTCTTGTATTATATTACCAAGCCTAATGTGAAACTCCTCCGAACCCACGACCGGCATTACTGCGGTCGCTATAAGCTCCGTCTCTCCAGCCATCACTTTCCCATTCTGCCTGGTATCACGTGTCTCGTTAGGCATTTTAGTCCAGTTTCATGTGCCCAGAGAAGTTTTCTTTATTATTGCACTATTAAAACAGCACTACTACTTAATCACAATTAACTGATACCAAAAGGCCCCAATATAACTTTGCACCTTCGGTAATAATTCAATTTAAACGAGAGCCGTCCGACACACGACCTCACGCGGCAAGCATCACCTTATCTATATATTATAGTACTACCCAGTACGCAAGCAGTGTTGTCAAATTGCGCTATTGATATTACAACTACACGATTTCAGTCCGCTTTACACGATCGCGTGCCCAATTCTTAACGTGTTTCCCTTTTCACAAAAAATTAGATATTTTGGATTAAAACTTTAGATTTCAAAAGCTTTTAATTAGGTTTATTACAAAAGTCACTATCAAAGTACAAAATATGTATATGCCACCACTGGTCACGCCAAATTATAAGCAGAAACTTCTTGAACTCGATTTGGCAATGGTGCAGCCACGCCATCATCTAATGTTCTTATACCGGAATGTTGGCGGCACAATTCACTTAGATTCTGTATTTGAGAAAGCCGAGCACTTCGGCGAAACTGCAGCAGTTTTTTTATTTTTTTATTTCAACAACACACAACGAAGGCTTACAGCTTAAATACTGTCGTGCCGTGGGTGTTAAATTTTCGGTAAATTTTCAGATTAGCACATGGGGGGTGTTTAGAAAAATCTTTTCAGAAATATGCTTAGAACCCCTTATGGATGCCCAAACCACAACAAGAATTCCTTGCAAACAACCCACAAGAAAGTTACGGAACCAAGAGTGAATAGGGGTGCTTTTTTTAAATTTCAACAACACACCACGAGGGCTTACAGCCTAAATACTATCGTACCGTGGGTGTTGACAAGGAGGAAAGAGGCAACTTGTTAATTCTGGACTTGAAAGTTTGGAGGTTCGGAGGAGAAGGAAAAACATGCGCCGGCAAGGAATTCCACAACTTGGAAGTCCTCGGGACAAAAGAGCGGGCATAATAAGATGTTCTATGTCTGGTGACCTGGGCAGTAAAAAAGTGCATTCGCTCTGTTCCCCTGGGAGTCCAGGATAGCGAGTGTAGAAGCGGCAGCGGTACCCCAAAAGTGGGAGCAGTATTCTAGGTTTGACCTTATTTGTGAAGTATATAAGGTATAAAGATTAGCGGGTTAAACGTGTTTGCGAGCCCGGAAGAGGAAACATAATTTCTTAGCAGCCGCTTCTGCAATTGATGTGACATGTTGATGCCAATTGAGATTTGGATCCACAGAAATGCCAACAAGAGAAAAGGACTCATTACTTTGAATAACTTGGTTGTTCATTCTAGTCTAGTGCTGCTGTATCTCTTATCAGATAGGAAGCAAGACTGATATTTTGTGGAGTTGAATTGAACAAGATTTCTACTTCACCAGTCTAATATTTTTTGGAGATCCACGGATCCACCATGAGTCTGCGGTCCTCATCTAATTGGGCTAAAGAGACAGGCTTAGAATATTGTATATTTGAGTGGAGGATGCTGTTGTCCGCGTCACTGTGAACTGGGTGCATGTGTTAGAGAGGAGGTCATTGATGTGAAGACGAAACAAAGTAGGGGCTAAAGGTGAACCTTGAGGAACTCCTGCATTAATTGGATACAGTTTATAGGAAAAGCCCTCCACGGCAACAGAAATGCACCGGTTGGAGAGGAACTTTGCTGTCGGGGTACAGAGTTTTTTTGGTAGGCCATAGGTCGGAAGTTTATTAAGCAGCGCTGCGTGCCAGACATGGTCGAATGCTTTGTGTATGTCTAGAGCGACAATCTGGGATTCACCGTGTGGTTCCAAGAATGGGTGACAAAGGAAATAATGTCGGCAGTTGATCTGCGCTAACGGAATCCATACTGCCTGTCGTGGATTAGACTGTGTTTTTCAAGAAATTTTAGTAATTCGATGTTTATGTACTTTTCCATCACTTTAGAGATGACTGAAAGGAGAGAAATAGGCCTGTAGTTGCTAGGAAGCGCGTTGGATCGTTTCTTGGGGACGGGTTGTACTCGAGCAGTTTTCCAGTTACTAGGGAATATGCCTCTATTGTAAGATGTCTGAAACAGACGAGTCAGGACAGGAGCAAATTCTGGTGCGAATTTTTTGAGAACAATTGCTGGGATCTCGTCAAGGTCAAGGCCACTTTTTGTATATAATTTTCGTGTACATTATCTAAGCCAACGTTTGTAAAAAATTTCGAACTTGGGTAAATGAAATGGTTCACAAATTTTCATTTAAACGTTTTTTTTATAAATTTTTGTCAAAAACCTTTTTGTAAATAACTATATCTTGGAAGGTGTAGTTTTTGCTTACAGTGCTTAAATAGATTTTTTTGGGAAATTTAATGTTTATTTTCGAAAAATGTTAATATTTTTTTAAACAATAGAGTTCGCTTGATGAAATATGGTACATTATTTCCACCATAACGGTTAGACTGTCTGCGAAATTCGATGTGTGTCATTTATAAAAGGCATACGACATTAGAATCATTTTAATGAAAATTCGCTACCATAATCTACTCTCTACTTTTAGAATTTTACCCTGATGGTTCGTTGACTCCATGTCACATAAACCACAGTTTTTCCACCAGAGTAAAAGTAAATAATAAATAACGTGCACAAATTGCCATGAATTAGGGGAGTGCTAACAGAAGGTGGCATTTCTTCTTCCATTGCTCATCCATAAATGGATATTCGCGATCACATGTGCCCATTCTTCCTTATTTTTGGTTGCGCTGAATAGGTCTCCTACAGTTTTTAGTCCTGTCCATTGTCTCACGTTTCTGAGCCATGACATTTTCTTCCTGCCGACTCCTCTCTTCCCCTCGATCTTTCCTTCGATTACTAATTGTAGGAATTGATATCTTTCTTTCCGTATTACGTGGCCCAGATATGCTGTTTTTCTGCGCTTAGTGGTGTTCAACAGTTCACGCTATCTTTTAACCGTTCTTAGGTGGCATTAGCTTACTTTAATTTGTACCAAAATTAAAATTACTAAATCAATGGCCAATTGACTTTCTGGTGAATTTGGAGAGATCCTGGCTTTTGAATTTTGAAAAACTTTCTTCAAATGAGTGCACACTAGGACCCCTAAAAACACATACCCAGGGTCAGTTTCATATTTTATATGTTTACATTCTTAACTCAAAAATAATGGGCCCATTTTGTTGAAATCTGATAGGTACATTCCTTTTGTAAATGGCTTTGGATTTTTTCGGAAAAACATTTATCTGCGAAAATAACAAAGCTATAGTAGCCCAATTTAGTACGTAGGTTTATGTTATAGAAAGTAAACAACGTACCATAATTTAGGTATCTATGTTACAAGACAAAAAAGTTATAAGCATTTAATCAAATAAAATGTTTGGTGCCAAATCAGTTGCATGAAAATTGACTTCCATACCGCACTTGCTGCGTCTAGGCTTTTTTTTAATTTGAAAGGAGTAATAAAAATTTGCTGACATAATACGAGTTATTTATCTGAAAAATAAACTTAAGAAAGTCTCTGGACTACTTTATATAGCACGAGATTCTACGAAGTTTTTAGTGAATTTTCTTTAAAAAATTTCACTAATGAGGAGATCCCGATTTTAGAGTTTTGAAAAAATTTCTTCAAATGAGCACTAATTAGGCCCCCTAGAATACATATCCGGGGACAGTTTCGATTTTTGTATGTTTGTATATATATATATATATATATATATATATATATATATATATATATATATATATATATATATATATATATATATATATATATATATATTTGTGTGTGTGTGTCACACCGATAACTCAAAAGATAATGGGCCGATTTTGACAAAATTTGGTGAATACCTTCCTTTTGTAAGTGGCTTGGATAGGTTCATTAGCCAGGATAATCGGCCAAAGTTTTCCCGGAAAATTTTGTGTTTTCTTTAGAAAAAAATTCATATCTCCAAAAATAACAGAGACAGAGCAATATAAAACTTCACCCTACCAATCGCTGTGCAGACTAGTTCAAGGCACAGTGATTTTGGAATGGGTGGAGTAAGACTAGGGGTATGCACAATCAACCAAGGGTTGCGGTGCTATCAGGGCGGCAAGGCCGCGGACGAGCCCTGAGGGACCAAAAAAAAAAAAAAAAAAAAAAAGGGCAACCAAATTTGGTACATCGTTTTACATCGCTATAGATAAAGTACCTAATTTAGCGCTGTAGGTCAAAAGACAAAAAAGTTATGGGCATTTAAAGAAAAATAAATTGGGGTATTCATCAAAACGTCAAAGTGACAACTTAAAACGTCAAAATTCGCAACATTTAGGCAAAGAACTTGAATCTAATACGGGCTATGGAAAGAAAATGTGTCAAGAAGAATGTTTTACAAACCCTGAAGTCTTAGTTTCAACCGTCATTGTCCTTCATTTTACCAAAATGTTTCCAGAAAATCATTTCAAATAGACCCCTTCTTTCGTAAAAAATCAATAAAGCTCAATATATCCGTTATTCTACAAGATATGAAAAAAAAATTGTATAGATTAATTATAGGGTGTCTTGAGCTACATCTTAAAAATATTTCTACAATCACAGGTGGCCCATAAGTCGTTGGTGATACAAATAATCTTTTTTTAGTCGAAAACGCCTTATGTTTTTGCATTTTCCATCGAAATATAATGCAAGAAATTCTGGACGCAGCAAATGCGTTATGGTAGCGAATTTTGATTAAATGCTTCATATTTGAAAGGCTTAATTTGCTATTAACCCATAAGGTTGACCAAGAAACGGATTTCATTTTGATGAAACATGGCACATTGTTTTTACTATATATGTTATATTGGTAATCAAATTTGATGCCTGCTTTCTGAAAAAAAACACACATATTTGCTATTAAAAACATTTTTATGAAAATTCACTACCATAACGCACTTTGCGTCCCGAACTTTTTTTTAGTTTAAAGGAGTAATACAAATTTGCTGCCATAATAAGAGTTATTTATATGAAAAATAAACTTAAGAAAGTCTCTGGACTACTTTATATACCATGAGATTCTGCGAAGTTTTTATTATTATTTTTATTTAAGCGTCTAGTTTTATAGGAGTTCATTTCCTATTAAAGCGATTAATTGCACAGTCGCAGTCAATAGAAAGAACAAATTCAAGTGCACTTTCTTGAACAATGCACTATTCTTGCATCTCCGTGCAATTCCAGTTTTTAGAAGCCTTTTAGAATTAAAAATTTTCTACATGATTGGTTGGAATCGAAGCAAGTTATACACGAACTGCACATAAATACGCTGGCACAATTTATAGGAGATGAATCTGTATTGTATTTTTCTATTTATGAGTTTGGTAGCCCGGTTGGGAAGCCCACGCAAACAAATTATAATCCCCATGAATAAAATCTGGCGCATCTATCATTTGCCGACAATAAAAAGTTTGTATTCGGCTGCCGTATGCTACATAATGTATTTTTTATCAGTGCCTTTGAAACCAGAAACAGTATTTATTTATTTTGGTCGGAGGCACTGAACGATCCTCTAATTTCCTAGTGCCTATCATATACGATTTCTGTTCTTATTGGTATTTGCTTTTATGTCGTCTTTTAACCAAATTGGAGTAAAGCGGTCAACAAAAAGAAGGAAATTCTTAGCACATCATTCAGTTAGATGTTACTTTTTTAAAGTTGAATTTTTTGACGTGGTTTACACTGCGCAAAAGTCCACTTGGTTTAGATTATGCACATGAATTTTTTTCGGAGAACTTAAACATTTCATATTAGGTATATATTGTTAGGTGGTAGTGAAATTTTCCTTTACGTGATAGTAAAGGATTTTTTCACGACCGAGGAGGTACCACTTCTTACATCAAGGGGCCGGTGAAGTACCAACGGACGTTTCCGGTTCTGGTGTATGAGTCGGTTTCCCTTATAAGCAAAAATGATGATGGCTCCTCCTTGTACAAAAGATTCCGGAGGTAAAATAGCCAACCATTCGGATCACCGGGAGAGGGGTGTACAGAGGGCGCCAGCATCAAGATTTAACCTATCCTTCTCGAATATATGTAGCCTTAATTCTAACCTGAACTCCGTCCACCATTTTCTCCAGGATAATAGGCCCCAACTCCTCTTCCTCATAGAAACCCAAATCAGTGCCCAAACAGCCACTAATCACCTTATTTTCCCGAGCTATTAGCTCCTTACTTCCGTTAAATTGCATGGAGGCGTGTGCGCATACGTCCGTAGCATTATACCTTGCAACAGACTTCCCAATATAGAAGCTGGAAGAAAAGACATACTTTAGATAAAACTCTCTCTCTCTCTCTCAGGGCTGCAACTAAATTCATCAGGAATGGCCAAGATCTTCAAAAACCGATCCGCAATGGGGAGCAGCGGAGGCGTTTGCAGTCAGCAATTCTTTACCCAATATGGCTTAGCAACCTAATTACTTTCTTCGCATCCCAACACACAGTTCAAATCCCTTGGATCTCCTTCTTACTAGAAAACCTAAATGCTATAAGACATCAGCCACCGCCCCCCTTGGGTGCTCAGACTACAGCATGGTCACTGCTTCCTGCGAAATGCAAGCCGAGGTCACACAGTCATCACACCCACGTATCGTTTGGCACTACAGCTCCGCGAACTGGGACGAAATGCTGGATTACTTTTCCTCATTTCCATGGGCGTCTGTCTGCCTATCCCACCCTGACCCCTCTGATATCTCACAAAACGTCACCGAAATTATCCAAGCTGGCATGGAATTATTTATTCCCCGTACACAGAAAACCTCTTCAGTCACTTAAAAGCCCTGCATATATATATATATATATATATATATATATATATATATATATATATATATATATATATATATATATATCCTGTGACAAGGTCAGACTTGAAAACGTCAAAGCCACCAAAACGCTTATACACAATCCCAGTCAAAAAACCGTCAAGCATTTAGCGACGCAAGAAACGGCTATGTCCGCATTCTTTCTGAGGCAAAAAACTTATTTAATTACCACATCAAAAACAAAGTCCTCTCAAGCTCCAACGGCAGCAAACTCTTCTGGACTCTTGCTAAATCTATTGGAAATAATTTGTGCAAGAGCACGGTCCCACCTCTTGTTTCAGGGAATGAAATTGTTTCTGGTGCCCTGTGGATCTAAATCTCAATTGGCACCAACATGTCACATCCATTGCAGAAGCGGTTGCTAAGAGATTAGGTTTCCTCTTCCGGGCTCTCAAATACTTTTCACCAGCTAGTCTCTATACCTTATATACTTCACAAATAAGACCAAACCTCGAATACTGCTCCCACATCTGTGGTGCCGCTGCCACTTCTACACTCGCTATCCTGGACTTTATTCAGAAGAGAGCTATACGTCTCATCGGTGACCCTAC
Source organism: Tillus elongatus (assembly GCA_964006375.1). NCBI lineage: Eukaryota > Metazoa > Arthropoda > Insecta > Coleoptera > Cleridae > Tillus > Tillus elongatus. The sequence continues at coordinate 22,512,652 of OZ023268.1, read as the reverse complement.
CCTTACCCAAAGGCTGCGATCCCTTGCCCACCATTTCTGTTGTCCTGGATGGCCATTCCTCTAAACTGTATCCAATTAATGCAGGAGTCCCCCAAGGTTCAGCTTTAGTCCCTACTTTGTTCCTTCTCCACATCAATGACCTCATCCAACCCAGTTCACAGTTACGCGTATGACAGCACCCTCCACTTAAATATATAATATTCTAAGCCTGCTCTTTAGCCCAATTAGACGAGGATCGCAGACTCATGGAGGGTTCTGTCTCTGTGGATCTCAAAAAATATTAGACTGGGGAAGTATAAATATTGTACAATTCAACTCCACCAAATCTCAGTCTTGCTTTCTATCTCATAAGAGATACACCAGCCCTAGACCCATCACAATGAACAACCAAGGTATTCAAAGTAATGAGTCCTTTTCACTTGTTGGCATTTCTGTGAATCGAAATATTTTAATTGGCACCAACATGTCACATCAATTGCAGAAGCGGCTGCTAAGAAATTAGGTTTCCTCTTCCAGGCTCGCAAATACTTTTTACCAGCTAATATATATATATATATATATATATATATATATATATATATATATATATATATATATATATATATATATATATATATATATATATATATATATATATATATATATATATATATATATACCTGATATACTTCACAAATCAGGCCAAACCTCGAATACTGCTCTCACATCTGGCGTGCCGCTGCCGCTTCTACACTCGCTATCCTGGACTCCATTCCGAAGAGAGCTATACGTCTCATCGGTGACCCTACCCTCACCCAAAGCCTGCCATCCCTTGCCCACCGACGTGCGCTTGGTGACCTCTCCCTTTTTATAGATATCTGCACGGGCACTGCACAGAGGAGCTTTCTTCCGTAGTTTCTCCACCTGCTGCCCCCAACAGATCTACCAGGGGAATATAGCGAATGCACCCTTTTACTGTCCAGGTCACCAGACATATAACATCTTGTTATGCCCGCTCTTTTGTCCCGAGGACTTCCATGTTGTGGAATTCCTTGCCGGCACATGTTCTTCCTTCTCCTCCGAACCTCCAAACTTTCAAGTACAGAATTAACAAGTTGTCCCTTTCCTCCTTGCCAACACCCACGGTACGATAGTATTTAGGCTGTGAGCCCTCATGGTGTGTTGCTGAAATAAAAAAAAAGATATTAGAAGTACGGGGTAGTTGGTAACGACTGATGAACAAACATAAGGAACTTTATTCAAATATACTGGACGCTCGGCTTAGAATAAGTTTTCAGAAATTCAATGGCCGTATGGTGGCGGTTTTGTGTGTCTTATGATTACAGAATTGCTGGAAAAGTTCTGACTGGTAAACAAACTAAAGGAACTTTATTAATATATTTTAGACGCTTGAAGATTGCCTGAATGCTTTGAAGATATATTAAGCCACGATGCATCTAACTGCACCCTCACTTATTTATATTGTATTTAACTTTTATGCAGTAATTAACCACATAATTTGTCTATATCGCTCGCTTGCTTGCTTTATGGTAACAGTCTAATAAAAATCATACCTTAAACTTTTCATTATGTCCTGCCTATTTCATTGATTTAATTTAAAGTGTCAGTGGTTCAGGGGTAAGAACTTGTGCTTCTAAACCAAAGGGTACTGGGTTCGATTCCTAGGGCCAACCTTACACTTTTTCAGTACATACTGGAAAATAATCATCAACAGAGGTTGTGGAATTGTATTTGAGCAAGCTGAATGTCTGCGCGTTCCACCCTTCGGAGGCACCTAATTCTGTCGGTCAGAAAGGCAGCAGCTTTGGCAAACATTTCCAGGATAGTGGGGCGAAACTGCTCCCTGGCGTCGGTGATAGACAAAGTCGCGGAAATAGACCGACGTTGAAGTAAAAATAGACATATTTTATTTATGCAATGTTTTAAAAGTATAGTTATTTTTACCATTGAATTGTCAAAGTCTTATCCATTTGGATAAAAATTTCACTTAAATTCAATTTGTATATAAATGCAATATTCTTCAGTTTGATTATAAAATTTTAATTAGTGTTAATGTTATGCACGTATGAAAAGACTAATAGTAATTAATTCATTTAAGAGCTTTTTTATTTTTGCTCACATCTTGTTACCTTTGAAAATGGCCAATAATCGGAAGTAGGTAATTAAAGCCTACTTAGTTTTCGCACATATACTTGAATATAACCATGACTAACCACCGCCTTTCATCCAGTAATCCACCACGTAACGTCACTCTTTCTAAGCGGTATCTATACAGGGTGTATTTAAATGAAGGGGCAGAAATGACATCAGAGAAAAAATAAGTTGATTTAACTTGACGTAGATATATCCCAAGTCGCACAATAAAAGATATACAGGTGTCAAAATCAGAAGTAAAAAGTCTGGACGCAGCAAGTGCGTTATGGAAGTGAATTTTCATAAAAATGTTTTTAATAGCAAATGCGAGCAGGCATCAATCTGAATACCGGTATGGCATATGCTTGAAAATGTACAAACATTTTCCGCAAATAAACTTAAATGTTGGTTTCCCAGCCAGCAAACCCTATGTTAATAGCAAATTGATTTATTGAAATTTGAAGGATTTAATGAAAATTGGCTACCAAAACGCACTTACTGCGTCCAAATTTTTTCTTGCAAACATGCATCATATTTCGATAAAAAAATGCAAAAATGCATTAGCGAATTTGTTCTACAAAAATTAGCTAAAACTAATAGGCCGTTGAACCATAAACTTAACTAAACCTACAGCGAAAGCATCAACTTAACAAAACCGACAACCAAAGCATCAGAGAAAGGGTCTATTTGAAATAAATTTTCTGTAAATATTTTAGTAAAATCAAGGGCAGTGACGGTTGAAGCTTAAACTGAAGGGTTTTCAGAACTTTCACTTCTTGCAACATTTTCTTTTCAAAATCCGTATTTGTTTCACGTTCCTTGCCTAAACATTTCCAATTTTGACGTTTCAAATCGCGACTTTGACGTTTTGAGGAAAACTCCCAATTTTTTTTCTTTAACAGCCCATAACCTTTTTTCTTGAAACCTAAAGACCTACATTTTTTTTACATGGTTCACTCTTTATAATAAAAATACGCGTGCTAAATTTGGTTGCACTTGCTTTGTTATTTCCAGAGATATACATTTTTTTAGAAAGAAAACACAAAATTTTTCTGGAAAATCTGGTCCGACTTTGCTGGCTAAAGAACTTATTCAAGCCACTCGCAAAAGGATTTGATCAAGATCGGTTTATTATCTTTTGAATTATCGGTACGATATATATATATATATATATATATATATATATATATATATATATATATATATATATATATATATATATATATATATATATATACGGATCTCGTCATTAGTGAATTTTTTTTAAGGAAATTCACTAAAAATGGTTTTTAAGTGATTTCTAAAGTTTAAGTCAGACCTGTTCCAAATTTTATAGCGAACGATTGAAGAACATTTAAAAAAATAACATAATAATCGTTTATGTCTGACGCTTACGGGGCGGCCTCTATAGGCAATGTTATGCATTAAAACATCTTTTAGTAACATTATAGGAAATATTGGACTTTTTTGCACAAACAATTTTCATTAAGTCTTTAATTTCCTGAAAAAAAACTTTCAGCTCTTTCGCACTAAAAAACTTAGTAGAATTATGCTGCTAAGCATACGAGGGCTGAGAAATATCTAACGCATTGTATTGCCTGTAGAGCGCGCCCCGTGCGCGACAGCCATAAATTATTGTTACATTATATTTCCAAACCTGAAAAAATGTTTCGCTGTAAAATTTGAAACATGTTTGACTAAAAGTTTAGAAATTATTAAGGAAAAAACACTTTTTATTTGGCAATTTAACACCCTGTATCTTTTTTATTATGCGACATCAGATGAACTTGAATCAACTTATTTTCACCAAAGGAACCTCTGGTATTGTTTGTGCCCCTTTATTTAAATACACCTGTAAAATGCGTAACGAAGGCCTTATCACAAGCCATCACGGAGATCACACCTCACCCCTTCATATAGGGGACAAAGATTGCACCCAAGAAAAATATTTAGATAGCAAATATATCGGAACCTAATTGTATGTGTCAGTTTAAGCCACGCTTAAACGACTGACCGGTCAGTAGAAACTGATTGTTGTTACAAAGGCATACGTCAACCGAAAGACATTCGGAAAATTTTGCCAAATGAGTTTCATTAAGTTGAAGAAAAAAACAATATATGAAAATTGGCTTTGTCAGAACTTTTTTATTTACTGCCTAAGAACATTCGTTTTTTTATTTGGTATCTATACGCGTTTATTCACACTAAAAAATCTACATGCAAGAAAGCCTGGTCTAAACCTGAGTTCTGCCCTAACTTTAAATCTCAACAAACGATCTGTCTGGTGCTTATTAAACGGATAATGGGCCCCAGTCTCTCCAAATCCATTTAGGTAGTTCATGAATAAGCAAAAGCTTAATAAAGCCTCCGTATTTACATCATTTTATCAAACTACACAGTGTATACATTACCAGCTACAGCCTGTATTCTTTAGGTGAGCACTTTTTGCCAGGAACGACGACATCCCACTAAAAACATGCAGATAATATGCATAATGAGGATATATAAAGGGAAAGATCAGATTGCAGAAATATGGAGGAGATCTGCGAGTTAATTAATAAGAGGGAGCAAGAGTATGTTATCTTTGTTTAAAGTAAGCGGGTTTTTCAACATCAGCGACTTGATGGAGATAACGTAATAATTAGTAGAGCTGTAGCTGTGTCAATAAAAGAACTCTTCTGGCAGATGATGCGACACTTCAAATAAGGGTTGCAAGGAATGGTAATGAGTTTTGGGTGGAGGGAGAACCAGGGGTGAATTATCAGAGAGCTACTTATAATGAATACGAATTGATTAAATAGCTAGAGTCAGAATCGTTTAAAAGAAAAGTGTTTCGTTTTTGAATCGTTACCAATAACTTTTTTACTATGTTGTAAAAATTACAAGTCATGGATTTTGGTCTTCAGTGTGTGTATTTCCAAAGCCAATAATTTATGAAATGTAAATTTAGAAACAAGCAAGGCAGAAATTAATTTTAAATAGAAAATGAATATTGTTCTCTCTCTCTCCTGGTGTGTGTGTTTGTTTGTTTTCAGTGAATTTTCGTTAAGAAAATTCACTAATAGAGTGGTATCGATGATGAGACTTTTGGAAAATTTCTTCAAATGAGCACGATTAGGGCCTCAGAAACCCATTACCATGGTCAGTTAAAATTATATATATATATATATATATATATATATATATATATATATATATATATATATATATATATATATATATATATATATATACACTTTATTTGTTTGCTGTACGTTTGTGATTTCTTATTGGTTTGCGTGGGCTGCAGTTTTGAACCGTCCCGATTCATCATCAGCACGCTACTCTCTAGCGTGCTGATGATGAACCGGGACGGTTCGAAACTGCAGCCCACGCAAACCAATAAGAAATCACAAACGTACAGCAAACAAATAAAGTGTATATTTTAAAATGATAACAGTGTAGTGCAATATTCCAATATATATATATATATATATATATATATATATATATATATATATATATATATATATATATATATATATATATATATATATATATATATATATATATATATATCAGTTAAATGTTTATGTATGTCATGTAAAATGTCAAAATTTCTGTACTAAATAATTAAGTTTTTTTAAAGATGGTTTGGTTGAAATAAAGAGAAATAGTGAGGCGAGAGTGAAGATAAATATTTGTAACGGCTATAGAAATATTTGACAGTTTGATTATTTGAGGATTTTGACAAAATTATGTTAAGACAAGCACAAGCACAGCTTCTTTATAAGGCATAATGTATAATTTTGAACAGTAATAAATGAGTATGAGTATATATATATATATATATATATATATATATATATATATATATATATATATATATATATATATATATATATAAACAGGATTTTTAACACGGCATTTCTGTATACTATATAAGGAGAAAGGTTAAGGGCAAGAAGATTTTGGTTGTTGCCCTCGAATTGAGGGTCTTCCGAATGTTGCTGCAAATGTGCAGTGGTTGCCTGTTGTGACTCAGTGTATTTTTGCTTCTTCATTCAGAGTGATCCCATCATCACCTGGCTATACCGTACTGATGAGAGCTAATAAGCTTGAAACACGCGTATGTGGTTGTTTCCTTGCGGCCTTGCCCTTACCCTTTCTCCTTATATATATATATATATATATATATATATATATATATATATATATATATATATATATATATATATATATATGATGGAAAATGCAAAAATGCAAAAATGCAAAAATGCAATTACATAGGACGTGTTCGATTAAAAAAAAAAAGAAAATTTGTATCACCAACGACTTATGGGCCACCTGTGATCGTAGAAATATGAAATATTTTTTAAGATGTAGCTCAAGACATCCTATAATTAATGTATACAATTTTTTTCGTATCTTGTATAATAACGGATATATTGAGCTTCATTGCTTTTTTAAGAAAATTCGATTAAAATTATATACCATTAAACGATAAACTCTATAGCTAAGACTACTGCCAAAACATCAGAGAAAGGGTCTATTTGAAAAAAATTTCTGGAAACATTTTAGTAAAATAAAAGACAATGACGGTTGAAGCTAAGACTTCAGGGTTTGTAAAACATTCTTCTTGAGACATTTTCTTTCCATAGCTCGTATTAGTTTCAGGTTTTTTGCCTAAACTTTGACGTTTTGAGAAAAACCTCAATTTATTTTTCTTTAAATGCACATAACTTTTTTGTCTTTCAACTTACAGAGCTAAATTTTGGTAGGTAATTTACCTATAATGGGCAAAACCTGCCTTTAGTTTGTTATTTCCGGAGATAAAAATTTTTTTCGAAAGAAAACACATAAATATTCGGGAAAACCAGGGCAGATTTTACTGGCTAACGAACTTATCCAAGCCACTTGTAAATGGAAGGTATTCACCAAATTTAATCAAAATCGGCCCATTATTTTTTGAGTTATCGGTGTGATATTATATATATATATATATATATATATATATATATATATATATATATATATATATATATATATATATATATATATATATATATATATAAACATATAAAAATTGTGGTAGAAAATGTTCGTAAAAATATTTCAAATCCGATAGCTCAATAAATTTCCCCATAAGCCAGAATATTCAATATTGAACCATAGTAACACCTATGTAAACGCACGTGGGTACTAAATTAAAGAAAAAAATTCTGGACGCAGCAAGTGCGTTATGGTAGTGAATTTTCATAAACATATTTTTTATAGCAAATATGTGTGTTTTTTTCAGAAAGCAGGCATCAAATTTGATTACCAGTATATCATATATAGTAAAAACAATGTGCCATGTTTCATCAAAATAACTTTTTGGTTTGAAAACGTACAAAAATTTCCGAAAGTAAACGTAAAGTGTAACCGAAAAAATCCGTTTCTTGGTCTACCTTATAGGTTAATAGCAAATTGAGCTTTTCAAAAATGAAGCCTTTAATCAAAATTCTCTACCATAACGCACTTGCTGCGTCCAGAATTTCTTTACTTACAAACATGCATTATATTTCGATGGAAAATGCAAAAACATAAGGCGTTTTCGACTAAAAAAAATTATTTGTATCGCCAACAACTTATGGGCCAGCCTGTGATTGTAGAAATATTTTTTAAGATGTAGCTCAAGACACCCTATAATCAATGTATACAAATTTTTTTTAATATCTTGTAGAATAACGAATATATTGAGCTTTATTGATTTTTTACGAAAATTCGACAAGAGTTATATACCATTAAATGATAAACTCTATAGCTAAGGCTACTGCCAAGCATCAGAGAAAGGGTCTATTTGAAATGAATTTTCTGGAAACATTTTAGTAAAATGAAGCACAATGACGGTTGAAACTAAGACTTCAGGGTTAGTAAAACATTCTTCTTGACACATTTTCTTTCCATAGCCCGTATTAGATTCAAGTTATTTGCCTAAATGTTGCGAATTTTGACGTTTTAAATTGTCAGTTTGACGTTTTGAGGAAAACCCCAATTTATTTTTCTTTAAATGCCCCTAACTTTTTTCTCTTTCGACCTACAGCGCTAAATTTTGGTAGGTAATTTACCTATAGCGATATAAAACGATGTACCAAATTTGGTTGCCTTAACTTTGTTATTTCCGGAGATATGATTTTTTTCTTAAGAATACACAAAATGTTTACCTCTGTCGATTTTCCTGGCTAACGAACTTATTCGAGCCACTTACAAAAGGAAGGTATTCACCAAATTTTGTCAAAATCGGCCTATTATTTTTCGAGTTATCGGTGTGATACTAATTCACTAATAACATAATGATCTTTGCGGATAACTACAAATTTGTTCTAAAAAACCTTTTTTGTTGTTTATTGTTTGCAAAAACTGGATGGGTTGACTAAAACAAAACCATCCAAACAATCAAGAAGGAAAAATACTTGCCATATTTATAATTTGACAGGTACATTCCCTTTGTAAATAATTAATTTTTTTCTGAATAACTTTGTAACTTTAATGAATTTTGTAACACAATGTTTTATTTAAAGCCACTTGCAGTACTTACATATTACATCTAAGACCAATTTTTAATTTTTTAGCTCTAGATAAAATATCAGTTTTTTCAAATAATCGCTAACTGGGACTCTAAAACTGATATCTAAGGGCCATTTAAATTTAAATAATTAGATTTAATAGTATATCTTACTAATAGTTCTTATGAAAATTCACTACTATAACGCATTTACTGCGTTTTGAATTTTTTGATCGTCGGTCTATTTCCGATACTACGGCCAATCACCGACGCCAGGGAGCAGTTTTACCTCCATATCCGGGAAATTTTTCCAAACTCCCGCGTTTCTGTAAGAAAGGTAAGGATCTTTAACGTTTCCAACATCGCATGGGCACGAGAACGACGGCTTTACGCCCCCTACGAAGGGCGGAGCGTGCAGACACCCAACTTGCTCAAATACTGCAGATTTATCAGAATTTTACCTCAAGTCGATATAAATTCCACAAAAACGGCTAATAAAAATAAATTTATGTTATAGAACGCATCTTTCCCTTCATTTCTTTTTTACTAAACGAGGCTGATACAATATTTAACGTCAGGCTAATCTATCGGATCCTCTAACTATAAAAACATTTTCCTCTTCTGTATTCTCGCATTATCTGGTTCTCCATGAAAATACAAATAATAATCCGTGAACATTCGGATAAGAACCATCTTGAGCCCCAACCAAAGCCTGGATAAGAGAAAGAACATTAGAGTCAGTCTGGAAATAAGTCATCTTGTGCTCTGTTTTCTGCTGACGTTTTTATCAAGACTTTTCCTAAATTGCGCAGCTCTCGACTTTTAAGTTATTATTATATGCTTCCTCTTTTACCGCCTCTTCGTCATTATAAAAAAATATAGTGTCGACTGGGATGAATTCATTAATAGCTTGTTATTGTACAATAAGGAAAATAATAAAAGGAGAGATTAATACCCCTCATTTCATAAAATAAACATTTGTCACACTGGTTTTTTTTGCAGCCTTAAAGGGATCTCTGTTTCTGAATGTGGGTTAAAGAAACAAGATGAATAGCCTTGGCCTAATTTTTATTCCCTTGCTTTATATTGTTAGCTTTTTAAGTTGCTTGTTATCTTTTTGTTACTTCAAAAAATTATGCATGTTAATTTGATACGTATGTATTTTTATGTGTACGTCTACAAATTGTTCATCTATGGCTAAATAAACCTAAATGATGTGATAAGGTACTAGCACCTTTAGTGAGTTATCTCTCTCTCTCTAAAAATTATGCATGATAATTTGATAGGTATGTATTTTTATGTCTACAAATTGTTCATGTGTGTGTGTGTGTTTTGTTTCTTTAACGTCGGCCTATTTCCGCGACTATGGCCAATCACCGACGCCAGGGAGCAGTTTCACCTCACTATCCTGGAAATTTTGCCGAACCCCTGTCTTTCTGTAAGGAGGGTAGGGATCTTTAACGTGCCCAACATCGCATGGACACGGGACCGACGGCTTAACGCCCCCTCCGAAGGGCGGAACGTGCAGACATTCAACTTGCTCAAATACAATGCCAGAACCTCGGTTGATGTTAATTTTACAGTTTGTACTGGAAAAGTGAAAGGAGTACGCCGGGATCGAACCCGGTACCCTTCGGTTCAAAGGCACACGTTCTTACCTCTGAACCACCGAGGTCCTCCAAATTGTTCATCGATGGCTAAATAAACCTAAATGATGTGATAAGGTATTAGCACTTTTAACGAGTTCTCGTTGAACAAATTCACTAATGAGATCGCGACTTTTCAATTTTGTAAAAACTTAAACATTTCTACAAATGAGGCCGTGCTAGGCCTTCTAGAACATATATTTGGGGTCCCTTTTTAGTTTTATATATATATATATATATATATATATATATATATATATATATATATATATATATATATATATATATATATATATATATATATATATATATATGTATATATAAACAGGGAAGTCATAGAACTTGAAGAAACAGTTTTCTTGTTCAATCAAAATATAAAGTAAAATGTAAACCAAAATTTTAAAGACACTGATTCAAACCAAATTCACAAATAATTATACTACAGAGGTGATAAATGATGATAAATTACAATAGGGTTATATATAATCATAAATGCTGCCAATGATTAACAATCAGTGAATTCAGTATTATTGACATTTCTCTGAATCTTAAAAATTAAAATCATGAGTCAATGACAATAATAGCTGTCATTGACTAACCAGCGGCGCATTACTGTTTTTGTGTATTAATATACTCCTTGACAGCTTATGTACTCCTGATGGGTCAGGCTTAAGTGAGATTCGAAAACGCCGTTTCAAGAAGTTTCCCCAATTCTTTTTTACCAATTTACCTTACTGTTTGTTTTGTTTGTGTTGTTTCGTTATTGAATAAAAAAAATCCCAAATGACACAAATAATTCGTCGACTCAAACAAATAAACATATAAATAATCTCATACCAATACCATACGACATCAGTTACAGCGTCTAACAGACCTGCGCAATAATATCAAATGTTCCGTTCCCACGGCAACCACATACTTGATCTCATATAAGCTATTGACAATCAAAGGCGGTGATTTAAACATAAATGTTTCAAATTTGAATAGCTCAGTTTTCTGTAACCCTAGAAAGCTGAATTTTGGCGCATTAATTATTTTTTGAGTTATCAGACGGATACAAATATATATATATATATATATATATATATATATATAAACATATAAAAATTCAAACTGACCCCGGATAGGGGTTCTAGGGGTCCTAATTCGCGCCCATTAGAAAAATTTTTTGCAAAGTCTCACCATCGATACCTCTCTATTAGTTATTTTTTTAAATAAAAATTCAGTAATATACCGACAAGAAGGGGGCAAGTAAATAGATATTTATAAACAATTGTGTACATAAGGATGTGTATTGTAATAAAACCTATTGAAGTGCAGTGAAATCCAAACTCCAAAACACAGAACAGACTGTGCATACGACAGAAAAACATTATGAACAAGTGCATATAGAAACAGTTTAGTGAATAAAAAGACAGTAGCAGATATTCATAATGAATTTAAAATAGGTTTAAGGAGTTGTTAAATAACAGTTTTTAGTAATAGGACGTTAATATGTATTGATATAGATATAGGTTAGGTAACAATCATAAAATGTCATGATTTTTATGTAATAGGTTAAGGTTTTGACAGTAATATAAGGAATTGGAATGAGAAAATACTACTAGGTAACCGAGACAATGGACATTACAAACAAGAGAAGAGAAATTAGAAGGTAAATTAGTCAGGAAGCAGGCGACAGAAAAATTTCAATAGCAACGGTGGTTTTGGTGGAAAAATTTTAACAACGAAGGATTTTTTGACGAAATTTGGAAATGAGAAGCAGCCATTGAGAATTTTTCTTGACAAAAGTGATAAAGACGAGTTCAAATTTCAAGTGTAATAATAAATAATAATAATATAAGTTGGATAGCCAAGGGTCCAGTGGAATTAAGAAAGGTATATATATATATATATATATATATATATATATATATATATATATATATATATATATATATATATATATATATATATATATATATATATATATATATATATAGTGCGCTATACTAATTACAGCGAGAACACACCTATAAAATAATACAGCTAAGGCAGCCAGCCTACTCATAAGTTTATAAAAAGACTGGGCATGATGCATAGAAAATATTAAATCGACTATATTTTTGCAGTATTTAACAAGAACCTCGGTAGTTCAGGGGTAAGAACGTGTGCCTCTGAACCGAAGGGTACTGGGTTCGATGCCAGGATACTCCTTTCACTTTTCAGTACAAACTGTAACATTAACATCAACCGACGCTCTGGCATTGTATTTGAGCAAGTTGAATGTCTGCACGTTCCACCCTTCGGAGAGGCCGTAAAGCCGTCGGTCCCGTGTCCATGCGATGTTGGGCACGTTAAAGATCTCTACCCTCCTTACAGAAAGGCGGGGCTTCGGCAAAATTTCCAGGATAGTAAGGTGAAACTGCTCCCTGGCGTCGGTGATTGGCCATAGTCGCGGAAATAGGCCGACGTTAAAGAAACAAAACACAGACACAGTATTTAACACAAATACATGCAAAGTAGATGATTTTAATAACTATCAATTTGGTTCAATAAAATCCACCCACGAATTAGAAGTTAACAGCAAACTTTCTTTTCTAGATGCGCTAGTTATTAAAAATAACTACTCTCTTGAATTGGATGTCCACACGAAGGAAACTACCACTCTAAGGTACATTTCAAATGACTCACATTATAAGTTTGCACAAAAAACGGCCGGTTTAAGTTTTTTAGTTAATAACTTAATACAATTTCCCTTAAGTAAAAGAAAATATAGTAAAGAATTAGAGTACATTAACAAGAAGGTTAATATAACGGAGATTTGGATTGCTTAGTGAAACAATTAATTAATAGACACAGAACAAAAAAAATATTAGCGAAATCCACGACATTCCATAAAAGATAAAGTAGAAAAAAAGTTTGTTTGTTTACCATTTTAACCGCGTATTACAAGGCGTCCCGAAAACATTTTTAAAAAAGCTGATTTGCAGCTAACTTTTTCGACAAAAAAAAATAAATTCAAAAAATTTTTAGGTCATCCAAAATATAGGGATAAGACCACTGAAATGTCGGGTATCTATGAGATAAGTTGTAAAGATTGTAATCTTAAATAGTTTGGCTGACTAAAAGGAACTTTAAGGAACATTTAGCACAGCTGAGATAAGGTAGTATAGACAGATCATGTGTGGCATAAGATATTTGGGTTAATAATCACCACATAAATAAAGAAAATCTGAGACTTATCAAAAATGTTAGACAACCAGCGAAGTTAGATGCGTACGAAAGTGTTTATATCTCTAAGGCAAAAAAAAAACAAATGCTGCTTAAACCGATTAAACCATTGACTTATAGTCCTTTGTTTATACCATCTCTTTGATATAGAAGAGATTTCGAAACTCGGCAGGTAAAAGTTATAACGGCATTTCAAAAACCACGTCCGGTATTTTAAACGCAACACACAAAAAATTTGCATGGGATTCATTTCTCTCTGTATCGGTCTTTACCTAAGACGTAGTATAAATGTGATGTTTATTGGTTAAGTAGTTTCGAATTTTTCATCCTCTGATGACCCTAACTTTGTTAGTGAAAGGTCTTTAAAAGATGACACGGAGATGGAGAACCCAAATCACTGCAACACATTGTGTTGTAGTGATTTGGTTTCTCCAAGTATACTTAATGTACACCCTGTATGTGTCAAACCAGAGTGACTTTAAACGAAAAGAAGCAAATATCTTCTCACAAAGCAATAAATATCGAATTGCTTAATCCATATATTCTTGTTTTGTAGCCCTTTCAACAGAAGTGAAAATGTCAACTCTACAAAGGTAAAAAATATCTGAGTAGTAAAAAAGACTCAAAGAATGACACATGTTTTTGTTAACGAACGAGTGTGTCGAATTTTGTCGTGTGTCTCTCGAGAGGAGGACAGGAAACAGGACAGAACTTCCGGCGGCCTTGCCTCATTAGTTCCTCGTAGGTTGTCTTGTTTTTATTCAGCATCATTTGGAGATTCCGTTTTCGGATATAACTTATATTTCTCCTCGTGTGAGTGTGAAAACCTCGTATTCACATTATAGAGGCAAAATTCTTAAAGTTTAATGTGATCAAAAAATTAAACAACAGAAACTTATTTTTAGGGAATTTTGTTAAAAAAAATTACTAATAAGGAGATCCCGACTTTTGAATTTTGAAAAGCTTTTTTCAAATAAGCGCAAACTAGGCCCTCTAGAACCCACCCCCGGAGTCAGTTTGAATTTTATCTGTTTATATGTATATATATATATATATATATATATATATATATATATATATATATATATATATATATATATATATATATATATACAGGCTGTCCTATGAACTTCGACTGTGAGCCGTATATCAGGAGCTACTTGAAATCAGAAAGTATGTTCTCAATGAAAATTGTTATAGGTTTGGATCGTTTCCGGTTACACCGGAAGTGAACATCAACTTTCTTATTTCAAATAGAACATCCCATATATTTTTACATTTTTAGATTACCTGTCAAATTTTAATACAACTTTATGTACCATAGTTGGGACTTATCCTTAATAGTTTACAAAATATGGCCCCCTGAAGACAAAAATTGACATCTGAAGAGGTTTAATAAACCTGTTTTTGTTAACTGAGTTTTACATCTTCACCTATAATTGTCTTACAGCTTAACACTGAAATATTGCTGGCTTTCTTGCAGCTGACAGCTCCTGAGAAATGTATACAGTGCTCCTAAAACATAATTATTTTTATTTTAAGTGAATTTTCAATAAGAAAATTCACTAATAGAGAGGTATCGATTATGAGACTTTCGGAAAATTTCTTCAAATGAGCGCAAATTAGGGCCTCCAATGTCACTTAAAATGATTATATATATCCAACCGATAACTCAAAAAATACTTCACTGATTTGGACCAAATTTGGGAATTGCCCTTATTTTGCCCATGGCTTTTTTTTTCTCCCTCAGGGCTCGTCCGCGGCTTTGCCGCCCCAATAGCACTGCAACCTTTGGCTTATTGTGCATTGCTAATGGCTTGGATGAGTTCGTTCATCAAATCTTAACGGCCAATTTTTGTTAAAAAAATTTTAAAAATATCTTTTATAACGCGATATCTCTCAAATTGTCTAAATTATTGAAACGAATATTTACAACTTGAAAGAACATGGACAGGCGTGGTTGTGTACCAGTTTTCAAGTCGTTTGATCAAAGGAAAATAAAGTTATTCGAAATTAATAAGAAAATAATCCTCGACATCGCTTCAGATTCTGTAATGCAATATCTACAATGTTGCACAAAGACAAATGATGTTATCTGTACTGCTATGCTATTTAAATAAATCGTAGGTACAAATCTAAATAATGGCACTGGTCGCAAGATGTCTGCCTGGAGATCTTTGTGTTTTAGTCAACCCATCCAGTTTTTGCAAACAATAAACAACAAAAAAGGTTTTTTATGTTATGGTAGAAAATTTTCGTAAAAATATTTCAAATCTGATAGCTCAATAAATTTCCCATTAAGCCAGAATCTTCAATCTTGAACCTTAGTAACACCTATGTAAACGCACGTGGGTAATAAATTAAAGAAAAATAACATATTGAGCTTCGTTTTGTTTTAAAAAACCTTTTTTGTTGTTTATTGTTTGCAAAAACTGGATGGGTTGACTAAAACATAACAATCCAAACAATTAATAAGGAAAAATACCTGTCATATTTATAATTTGACAGGTACATTCCCTTTGTAAATAATTAATTGTTTTCTGAAAAACATTTGTAACTTTAATCAAATTTGTAACACAATTTTTTTTAAAAGCACGTGCAGTATTTACATATTATATCTAAGACCAAATTTTAATTTAGTAGCTTCATATAAAATATAATTTCTTTCAAATAATCGCTAACTGGGACTCTAAAACCTATCTCCAAGGTCGATTTAAATTTAAAGAATTAGTTTTAATAATATATCTTACTAATAGTGTACCATTCTTATGAAAATTCACTACCATAACGTACTTGCTGCGTTTAGATTTTTTTTTCTCTTCATTTATAGTTATTTAAATATAGGCTTATTTGGTGATATTTTTATAGGTCAAATTAGTCAGACTATATAAATAAAATCTATAATGTTTTATTTCTAATAATTTGAATTCTTTTCAAAACATAGTTACATAAAAAATATTGATCGTTGTTAATAAATCAAACAAACTAAAATCTTGTTGTAATAAATGAATCGACCTATATTCTATGACTTTGTCATTAATTCGGCCTTTATAAGGATATCCCCATTAATATTATGAATATACACAAAAATCATCAATGTAAAAAATACTTAAAACTAAATATACAATGTACAAATCTGCACATTTATCGTTGCAATATTTACAAAATGGACTTACAGCTTAAAATGTCTTTAATTGCTTTGTCATTGGAGATTTGGATTATTCGCTAGTAAACCGTCTATATAGGATTTTATTATTGCCACCATTACATTGTGGTAAATAGTTATTATAGAGCTTATTTTGAATGGCCCTTTTGTGCTGAAATTTCTCTTCTATCTTGGTTTTTCCATTATCTTGTTAATATCCATATACTGCTGATCTTTACTATTATATCTAATTATTTTATTCGCATGCAAATCATACTGAACAAACCATCTTTTCTTAAAAAAAGTTCTTTCCCCAAACATTTGTCTTTACACTCTGGCAGTTCAAAATATAATAATTCCACACTTCACACCTTGTAATTTTCTTCTCTTCCACTCAAAACCTCTCTCTTTTTAATGCAGGCTGTGCGATCTAGTACACTAGCACGCTACCTTGATATCGTCTATTCGCCTATCAGGTACACAAAAAACCTTATCTCTAGATATAATCTGTGTTTATACATGATACCTATTCAATTCGACCATAAAAATACTCTTCTTAACCAAAACATTATACTCATTGATCGTTGTTGCCCTTACTTAGTGAAACTGGTCCATACCACGACTTGGTGACTACTTCTCTGGCTTTACCTACAGAAACGAAACCCAACAGTGAACCCAGGGCAGTAGTCTCCAAGTCTGTATGTAGCAAAACATTAATAAAATCAAAGCATTGTTCTGTATTCTTTAAATACCAATGATATTTATTATTTAACCAAAATAGCCAACACTCTTTGAAATATACAGCGCATTCAAACATTAGAATGCATAAATTTTATATACATGACTCGTTTTTCTCCACAAAACGTCTCTATTTTTAAGCTATATTTGCTATTTATAGCTATATTTATAGCTATATATATATCAATATATATATATATATATATATATATATATATATATATATATATATATATATATATATATATATATATATATATATATACAGACTGGCGCATTGAAAACGAAACAGACCGATTTGCGTCCAGAGAAACATTTTTTTTAAAGAAACGCTGAAACAAGTCAATTTTAATATTGTGGGGGACATGTTTTGACATAAAATTCAACAACTTTGTCACATCAATCCCTTAAGGGTGGTGATAACAACCCTTATATTTTAAATAGGGAACATGGGTCGACTGCTACATCATTTGAAAACTCTTTCTTTTCTGAATTCAGCACACTAATTTTTTTTTGAAGTTTTATCAGCTCGTTTAAAAATTATTCACAGTTTGAGTTGCAACAACGTATTTCATTCATTGTGACAAGAAATGCATTAATGAGTCAATTTTTCGTTAAAAAAAACTAAAAAACAAAGCCAAACGCTCAAAAATGTTTATTCAGTTAAACAAGTGTTCAAATTGTTAACCACCAGCTTCCATACAAAAGTACAGATTTTGTTCAAAACGAGCTCTGACATCCTGGAGCATTTGTGGAGGTATTAGACGGCATTCTTCCACAATGCGTCGTCGTAATTCTTCCAGAGACTCCGGTTCTGTTGCAAAAATTCTACTCTTTAAATGGCTCTATAGAAAGAAGTCTAAAGGAGTTAAATCCGGTGATCTAGGGGGCCACTCAATAGCACCTCTACGCCCAATCCATTGGTCTGGAAACTCTCTGTTCAAAAACTCCCTAACACGTTGTGAAAAATGCGGAGGAGCTCCATCTTGTTGAAACACTAATCGATTTTCTTGATAGCGATCATCATTTTCAACAATGTCAATTAGTAGAGGATAAACGATATCTTCTAGTAACTCCAAATACGTTTCGCCACTCAAAAAATGCCAGTCCAGACATTTAATTTCTGTGGAGTTTGAGTGTGGACTTCGTAAAAATTTCTTGGATTATTATCTACCCAATAACGACAATTATGATGATTGACTGTAGAGTTTAATAAAAACGCACACTCGTCTAAAAAACAGATATGGAACAGAAAGTTCCCGTTATCAGCTATTCGTGCAGTCATAACTTCACAAAACTCCAGCCGCTGATCAAAATCATCTTTATTCAGTTGTTGTACAGGATGAATTTGATACGGGTGAAATTTATGATGCTTCAATATTCGCTGAATAGTTCTTCTTTTGATGTATGAAACAGTGGCCAATTTTCTCGTGCTCAAAGTTGAGTCTGCAGCAATTTGTCCTAAAACTTCAATCTCATTAGTCTCATTTCTAACCGGAAATTCGCGTTCAGGATTCCGTTTTTGTTGGCTACTGAACCACTTTGTCGAAACTTTGCAACTAACTCCAAAATATATTTTCTGTTAACATGTCTGTTCGTATGTCGTTCATTAAACAAATTTGCGGTGCGGTTGGCACAGTCATCGTTTTTGAAAAAAAGAGTAATTATTTCAACTCTTTCTCCTACAGAATACACCATTGTGAAGTTAGTTTTCGGTAGTACTATCAAGTATCAAACCCACCGATAAACTGAAATAATAAACCGCATTTCTCTCATTCCGA